>MJUU01020102.1:44126-54380 GCA_002080025.1 Modiolus philippinarum
AATCAATATGGTACACGTAACTGCAAATTTAAATGTGTTTGGAGAAAATCAAAACAGTTGCAGGAAAATGATATAGAGAGAAAAATAATGTGTGAACAATTGAAAGAAAGACGGATGAACAATTGACAGAAAGACGGAAATGCAGTAAGTCGATAAACAGGAAGTAGTATATCAATATGGCAGAAAAATGGAGACCCAATGCGGATTGATGTGCAGTTTCTGAGAAAATTATGCTGACAATTCACCTTTGAAAACGAAAGTGAAAAAAACAATTAGTCGGTAAACAGGAAGCAGTATATCAATATTGCGGATTAGGGAGACGCAAAATAGTACCTCCAATTGAAACTCAATGTCAAATATCAAGTGGAGGCGACATGTGGTAGCTTAGAAAAGTGTGGCAAAAAGTCCCAATAGAAAATTGAAAGTAAAAAACAAAAAGTCTGTAAACAGGAATTAGTACAGTAATATGGCTGAAAGAAGGAGATGCTGTATAGTACCCCATACTGAAGCCTCTTTGCCAAATATCAAGTGGGTGTCATGAGTGGTTGCTAAGAAAGGGCTGGCGAAAAGGTCCAAATTTGGAAACTGAAAGTAAAAAAAGGTTCAAATGACTAAATACCGAAGTGAATTTAAATTCTGCATATGCGCATTTCGACAATTTATCTCTTCAGTGCAGATAGAATATAAATGTTTGGAAGGATATTTAAAACTGATACAGAACAAAAAAAAACATTATGATCTAAATGTAAAGCCAAAATCATCTAAGGACAGAGCTTTGCATGAGGGAGATACTCCTTAGTTTTCAACAAAATTTACAAAAATTAAGATATTGTAAGGTTCCGAATAGAATCGACTTTCGGGTCAGCACTGAAGTACTGACTACTGGGCTGGTGAATATCCTCGTGGACTAACAGTCCACCAGCAGTGGCATCGACCCAGTGGCAACAAATGACTAAAAGTCAGTGAAAAGTCTGTGCATAGGACATACTGGTTCCATATGGCTGGAAAGGGAAGATGTCATATAGGACCCAAACCGGCGCACCACATCAAATATCAAGTGGCTGTGATATAGGTGCAGATAAAAATGCGACGAAAATAATATGTGACGAACGGACAGAATGACGGATGGACGGACGGGCTGTATCAAACAGTATATCTCCTACTTCCGGGAGTACTATATGAATGGCATATCAGTCTTAAGGGATTGAGGAGACTTTTTCGGAAAGCCATAAGCAGTATTTTATTCCGCTAGAATTCAGGATTTTTAAATCATATTGGGATCTGTTATTTGAATTTTCATTAATCAAGAGTTGGATTGAAAGATTTATACTTTTAGGAATCCCGATTTCAGGATAAAACCCTTCCTACACACTAACTCCTATGGGACAATACCAAAATGAATCCCAACCTCAGAAATAATGGAAAGGAACTAGCACTTAATCCTTTTTATCCTCACCCCACATCTTTAGATCGGGGGCATATTGTTTTTGCTCTGTCTGTCTGTTTGTCTGTCTGTCCGCAACTTTAACCTGGCTCATAACTTTTGAACCAGATGCGATAGGCCCTACATATTTGGTATGTGCATTGATCATATAAAGCTGAACACCATAATGCAAATTTCACTTAGGTCGGGTCAAAGGTCAAGGTCACAGAGGTCGAAAGGTCAAAATCTAAATTTTACTATAGCTCGTTAATTACAATTAGTAGAGGCTTGATATTGTACTCCACCTAAAAAATTGGGTCAAGTCCAAGGTTGGGCGGTAAATTCCATCCCTGGTATTTACCGGCGGTATTTACCGGTAAATACCAGTCTGGAAAAAATTACTCAAGTGGCAAATACTGGTCGATTGAACTTTTGAAGGTAAAAACACTGCAAATATGTAAAACTTAATCATCTTAGAATAGTTAAAATACTTATTCACATATAACAGTTTATAAAAGTAATATTTTATCTTATTTAATTATTTAACTATGTACCATATTGAATAAAAATAAGATGTTTCATGGTTGTTATATCAATTTTATCAAGTGTCTGACAATTAGTAGATTAATTTATAAATATAGGTAAAAATTACAGGTAATAATCATGATAATGCACCTTGCCTATAGACCAGTGACAACTTTATTAGGATCTTAAAACAACAAAC
The DNA here is from genome assembly GCA_002080025.1 of Modiolus philippinarum. Taxonomy (NCBI): domain Eukaryota; kingdom Metazoa; phylum Mollusca; class Bivalvia; order Mytilida; family Modiolidae; genus Modiolus; species Modiolus philippinarum. The sequence continues at coordinate 46,274 of MJUU01020102.1, forward strand.
TTTCAAGGGAAAGTTTATTCAAGAATACATTTTGGTATACTGTCAAAGGTTGGAAGTTATAAAATGTTGTAAATGGTTTCCTGTTCTGTAGAAAGTTTTAAGAACTACATGACAAAAAAAAAATAATAATTTGTCCAGTGAAAGTTAACTTTAAGTGTTCTATGTATGGCTTGAATAAAAGTATGACTTCAACTGTGATGTGCATTAAAAGAAGTCTGAATATAACAAAAAAAGAAACAAAATACAAAAAAGTAAGAAAATAATAACAATTAAAAACAAGATGTGTTTGTGAAACACTACATATGCCCTCAGATTCTACAGTAAAATATATGAAAATATCCAATTTTACCCCCTTTTTACTCCTATGACCTTGACCTTTGACCCTATTTTTTGCATATTTATGTTCCTCTTGACAAGACCTATACACTTGCCAAGTATTACAAGTCTATCTTACATAGTTCAAAAGTTGTTTATTACCATAAAAACACCCACTTTAACCCCTTTATTCTAAAACAGATGACGCCCCTTTGGACCTCTTGTTTATTGAAATGGTTTTAATTGTTAAAAGTATCTGTTTAAACGTGCTTTAAGAAACTAACAGAAAAATGCTGCATAATAATCTGACAAAAAATTGAAAAATTCATTTTTTTTTCCATTTGTCCCCCTTTGGGCCTCTTGTTTCTCTAAATGCTACCTCAAATCTGTTGACATACTGCAGTTGTGCAATTTTATTAGCAATATCATAAAACAAACCCCGTCTCAATACGATAGATAATAAGGATTCTACAGTCAAATGTGTGAAAACAGCCAAATTCACCCGTTTTTAACCTCTGTGACCTTGACCTTTGACCTGACCTAAATATTTTTCGCATACTTATGTTCCTCTTGACTAGACCTATACACATGCCAAGTATCAAAAGTCTACCTTATATAGTTCAAAAGTTAATAGCCAAGGTTAAAGTTTCGGACGCACAGACAAACAGAAAGACAGATAGACAGACAGACGGACCGGACAAAAACAATATGCCCCCCCCCCCGATCCTCGATCTGGGAAGGAGGAAAAAAGGCAAACATACCTAATTAGTAGTAGCCATAAGCCACCTGATGAGTACTTTGGCAAGTACACAACATGATATAAATTCCACTCTAGTCAATTGACCAGTTTTTGCCCAATTTACAATCATAAAACATTGTTTTAAAAATCTACAAAGAGATAATTTAAGGGCTTTATAATAGTATATAAATAGAGGAGTTGCCCAGTATAATTAGTTATCTTCAAACCATGCTAGGTACAGTGTTACTGTATAAATTCCAGGGTGGTAAATTCAGTTCACCAGTGAATGCCAGTATTTGCCAGTAAATGCCGGTATTTACCGGCGGCATGGAAAATACTCATAAATGCCGGTATTTTGCCAAACTTGGTCAAGTCAAAGGTCAAGGCCACTGAGTGCAAATTGAAAACTGTAACAAAAATTTTAACACTGCCTACATCTTTTCCAACTAGATGTGATAGGACCTTCATATTCGGCCTGTAAATTGATCATATAAAGCTTAACACAAATTATGCAAATTTCATTAAGGTGAGGTCAAAAGTCAAGGTCACAGAGGTCAAAAGGTCAAAATCTAGATTTTTCTTTTAGCTCGTTAAGTACGACTGCAAGAGTGTTGATATTCTACACGTAAATAGATCTAATATACAAATGTCTACGAGACCTTAATTTCTAGTGTATATTGCAATTTTTAGCATTAGTTTTGTATTGTAGACATGGTGCTGCCGGGGGCATTGTGTTTCACAAACACATCTTGTTTTTTACTAGCTTACAATGGCGTGTCTATAGGTTTATCTTCTACATCCTCAATCATATCAAACAAGGCTGATCCTTTCTTTGGTTCATAAAATCTAAATCCAGCTGTAATTCGGAGTTCTCTCCCTTCATCTGGAAAATATGAAAAAAAAATTATAATTTCAAAATCTTTCATTTCAATTATTCTAAAGCAGAATAAATGAAATTGATTTGGCTTGCCCTAAATACCTTGTACTAAATTAAATTTGGAAAATTTAGTATCTATTTTCCAACCTTTGTCAATTTTCAGATTTTAATCATGGAAATTAAGTATGAAATAAAAAAAGGACAAGAGAAAACATGTAGAAACATCTAGTTCAGAAACATTCTTTACCTTCAACAATTTCATTATCATCGTTTAAACATTCCACACGTATGTCAAAAGGAATTCCTTGTCGTATGACTAGAGGTGATTTTTCTACCACAATGCGTAGTTTACATGCCATCTTAGCCGGGAAGCCATTTAGCCACATACCGTTATATACCACACCAGAACAATGTATGCATGTACCTTGACCATGGAATTCGTCGTGATAAAATTCACCCTGCAATAATATGCATGTTTTTAGCGGGAAGCCATTCAAACACATACTACTATTCACAACACCAGAACAATGTGTGTAGATACCTCAACCGTGGAATTCGTCGTGATGAAATTCAACCTGTAAAAAATTGGATTTTTAGCAGGGAACCCATTAACCTACATATCATTAAATACCACACGAGAACAATGTATGTCCCTGGACCGTGGAATTCGTCGTGATGATATTCACCTTTTAAACAAGATGTGTTTGTGAAACACTACATATGCAACAGATTCTACAGTAAAATATATGAAAATACCCAAATTTACTCCTTTTTGACCTCTGCGACCTTGACCTTCGACCTAATTATTTTGCATATTGACGTTCCTATTGACAAGACCTATACACTTGTCAAGTATTAAAAGTCTATCTTGCATAGTTCCAAAGTTGTTTATCACCATAAAAACACCCAATTCAATTCCTTTATTCTGAAACAGATGAACCCCCTTTGGGCCTCTTGTTTATTGGAATGGTAAATGTATCTGTTTATACATGCCATAAGAAACCTACGAAAAAATACTGCATAACAAATAATTTTAAAATTCATTTTTTTTCGTTTGACCCCTTTGGGCCTCTTGTTTCTAAAAAAAACGGTAAATGCTACCTCAAATCTGTTACATACTAAATTTGCGCAATTTTGTTGCAATAACATAAAACGAACCACGTCTAAATAGGATAAATAATAAGGATTCTACGGTCAAATATGTGAAAACAGCAAATTTCACCCTTTTTTTACCTCTGTGACCTTGACCTTTGACCTCATCTAATTTGTTTTTTGCATATCTATGTTCCTCTTGACTAGACCTATACACTTCACAGGTATGAAAAGTCTATCTTACATAGTTCAAACGTTATAGCCACGGTTAAAGTTTCGGGCAAACAGACAGACAGACTCACAGACAGGACAAAAACAATATGCCCCCGATCCTCGATCTTTGGGCATAAAAATGTATATTTTCATACAGTATTTACCATCACTACAGTAAAAATAGACAATATGAATAAATAAAAACACATTTCATTTCATTCTCTTTTTTCTAGTTTCTATGGCAACGGTCAATATTTGAAAAATTCTAATGCCAGATTACAGTTACATATATACGACAAAAAAAATCCCTTTAAGTTTCAGCAAGTTAAGAAAAATAGTGTTATATCTAAAAATATATCTATTGTAAAAGTAAATAAATAATCTCTCCTGCAGAACTGTCTTTAGCTTTCTATGGCGCCCTTTAATATTCTTGTGCTCTATCAGCTCTAAAACGTCTTTTGACTTATGATCTCCAGAATGCCTGTATTTATATATTCGCATTTATTCCCATACTGCTTATTCGCTATTCAAGAGACTGTACTGGATACAGTGACTTCCTTGATAAAGCCCGGTTTCTCACAAATAGGCTACTTAAACAAGGGTACAAAAACTTGAAGTCATCCCTCCAGAAGTTTTACGGCCGACATCACTTGTGGACCGCTATTGGATATCTGTTTCCAAGCTGACACTAGATCTCTTCCTTTCAAAGCTTAATTGTTTCCTTTACCGGATTTGACATATTCAACACGGCGGTAGTCTTACAAGATGCAGGAGAAGCTTACTCTACCGGTACACCTGATCTCACCTATGGTTTTTTATTGGGTGCATGTTGTTTATTATGTGTGTGTGTGTAAGTGTTTTCAATTTTCTTTTCTGTGTCGTTCTCATGTTGTTTCTGTTTCTTTGGTTTCCGATGTTGCCACCGTCCTTGGATTATTCGTTTTGGATTGACGGTTCGGTTCTCAGTAAATTTATAAATATCCCTCAATCCCGCCATTTGATTCCAGAAATTGCAAAAGAAAGCTTAACTTCGTTCCGACAGAATCTAAAACAGAAATAAATGATCAACATTCAAAATTTAAAATAGCTGATGCACAGTATCCTGCAAAAGTTTCAATGTATTTCAGACAGCGGTCTAAGGGGGTTGTTGACACAAAACAGGTACCCTAATCAACAATAGGGCAAGGAACAGTTTTCAATGGAAAATTCCCAAAAATTATAGCATTCAAAACTTAAAATAAATAGTAACACCGGCATTACTCACTGGAAATGGCTTCAAAAATTTCATTGCATTCCACCCAGTGGTCCAGGGGAGTTGTCGCCACAAAATGCATTGAAGATTCTGAGATAAGTTCTTTGTATTACATTTAAGAGTATAAGGGGTGTTTTTGCCACAAAGGTGTACCTCAATGGCAAAACAACGAAAGGACGGGGGATATAAAATTTAAAATAGCTGGTGTAGAACGGAAATATGCATTGAACATTCTGAAAAAAAAATCAGTGATATAAAAAGGGATAACAGGAACAGGAAACGTAAAATGCCTGAAAATTACAATACCATACTACAATCTGCCAGTGAACTACATAGGAAAAACACAAATAAGAAAATGACAAACGTAAACAACGATAGGAACTCGGGACAGCTGGACTTGGTACAGGAACTAGGAAAAGCCAGCGGTAGGGTTAAACCGGTTTATTGGTGTGCAAACCTACACTTTCTCTGTCCTATTTTCCTGAAGTAAAATTAACATACGAATAAAACCCAATAAAGGTAGACTCGAAGACTCTTTAAAGGGGAGAAAATGATAATATGTAAAAAGTGGTCAAAGGGCTAATCTACCAATAGCCCAAGGAGCCTAGTCTGCTGGTAAAACACTACCGCACTACGGAAGAAAGTCAATCTCAAGACATCCCAAGGGTTTGGTAAAGAATCATCATGGATTTCAGTACACATCGGCAGCATCAGTGAGAGACCAGTATGTGTGAAATGGTCAAGTCACTAGACCTTAAGGCGCTAATTTTACAGATGCAAGCAGAGTATCTTGTCAATATCTCGTATTACGTAAAGAATGTAATTCTAGGTTTTTAATCAGTGAGTTTCTGGCAATGTTTACATTTCTGTAAAGACGAAGATTAGAAATGCCCATAGTAATAAGCTGTTTTTGATTAATGCTATCTTTAGATATCAAATGTTCATATTTGTTATAAAACTTCTTAAATATATTCAAAAACTTATAAAATATGTAACCCTGTTGTGACAGTAAGGTTTGTCAAGATTAGAACAAACCCGTGCGATATCGTACTAGTTGAGAAATATACACCGTGTAAGAGGAATGTTGCCCGTCAAGAAAGGGAAATTAGTAATGTTGAGAACAAAATTACCCCTTTGATCATTTAATTTTACTTATTATTTTTACAGAGTAAATAATGATAATTTGATCCAGAAAAGGGCAGTATTTTGAGCCATTGTTAGCTTTATTTAATTTCAGATCTTGTTGGTAAATGTTGTCTACATAATCTAAAAACTTGGGATTGTCAATAGTAAGGATATTGTCAATATACCTGCTGTTATCATTGAAAACAGAAATAAGTTTATCAAGTTTATCACTATTTGGTATGGTTCCGTTTGATTTTTTTTTTTCATGAAGTCTCCTTCGTAACAGAACAGAAAAAGATCTGCAATGAAATATAATGTCGTCACATTTTGGAAATCGTACCTTTAAAGTGTATTTTCAATTAGGTTGCCTTTCTACAATATCCTACACAAAAGATCAACCTAATTAAATATTAAGCAGCATACGATCTAATTAGGACACTGATGTGCCCGATATCTAAAGTCTGTGTAAAAACATAAGTATTATAAATTAAGACACAGAAAGCTGTGATACGCCAAGAAAGTCACCTTGCGCATCTATTCCATATGTTTAATTGCTGAAATAAATACACACTATAATCTTTACAACTGAATTATGTTTGTCACATGTGGAACATGTCAGTAAGAGGGGAATGGACTTACTCATCCTAACAGAGTGATTCATGCCTAAATAAAAGTGACAACAAAAGTCCGAATCTATCAAAGGAAGAGACCAGTAAGGAGAATCCGTATAACATTCGACTGAATCAGGGGAACACAATCCGACACAAAACATTTTTGGCAAGCCGCCATATTCCCGACTTGGAACGGGCATTTTATAAATAAAATGGTGGGTTAAACCAGGTTTATTGATGCATCAACCTCCCGCTTATATGACGACTAGCTATAGCTTCTGTGTGCCCAGATTGTGTTAAATGTCAAAGCCATAATATTGTCAGGGGGCACTACACTATTTCAATACGCCAATGTTTGACAGATGAAGATCACAGGTAGCATCCAAAGCATGAATTGCAAAAAATGCATCATTCATATATATATATATGGTTGGTCTTGGACGTGTCAGGAAGAGATCAACTGCACATTAATTCAATTAATTGTGTCTATCAGTTTTAGTGGCGGCGGAGAAAGCCGGAGTACACGGGAGAACCGCGAACCTTTTTTCAGGTAAATGGCATATCTTTACACGTATGGATAGAAGTACAGTTAATCCTTTTGTAGTTAACAACAGAGGGAATAGGCTACAGTAATCATACAGGTAAATTAAATACCTTAACCAACTCCTCATCCAAGGTGACTTCAAGATGAAGAACAACAATAAAAGCGTTGTTCCTTTGCTTAGTTATGCCATGTATTTGTAGAGACTTTGTCTCATGTGCATTTACTATATATCTTTTCATTGTTTATCATAATCCTTCATGAATGTATTTGTAGAATATATAGGACATGAACTCCGACAATTGTAAAAATGAAATGGAATATGTCGATCAAAGATGCCCAATTTTCTTAAATGTTGTCAATTAATAAACGGTTGCCAGATTGCACAGTTGAATTATCCTTCTCTCCATAGGAACACACCTAAATGCTTATGTGGTAATTAATACAGATATAATCCTATAGTCATTTTAAACTTTGTTGAGATGTGCTAAAAAGTGGAATGACTTACAGATAAACAGGTAAAGGAAAAACAATAAATCATAACAACTTTGAGCAACAACAAGGGCATTACAATTATCTAAACATTGTCAAATCGACATCCATTTTCCATGTAAAAAAATAATTTTAGATTTACTTACATCAAACACTGATCCATCTGCACAATACAAAATACCCTTCCCATGTCTCTTGTCTAATTCCCAAAATCCTTCATATCGGTCTCCATTTCTGTTTTATAAAGCATGTAACATCANTGGCATATCTTTACACGTATGGATAGAAGTACAGTTAATCCTTTTGTAGTTAACAACAGAGAGAATAGGCTACAGTAATCATACAGGTAAATTAAATAACCAACTCCTCATCCAAGCCCCTGATAGGTACATGTGAAAATTTGGTGGTCATACCATACAAATTGAATAACTCAAAACTACAATTTTATCAATTCAATTCGTGAAGAGCAATATTTGCCTTGATGCTGACTTAGTTTTTTGTTTGTTAGTCTATATATTGTAATCGTCCACTACCTTAAGACACTAGTGCTTTCGTCGAGAAACGGGTGACAGTGATTGTAAGAGCACTTTGCCAGTTTATTTTGTGTGTGTTGACAATCCGGCACCCGTGAGCAGAAAAGACATCGATGTAGCGTTGTTTTTTTCATTCAGCAAAGAATTCCGCTCAAACCGGTGCTAGGGACCGTCTTGAACTTGATATGAGGTATGAGCAAAGTTCATTGTTGAAGGCCTCATGGTGACTTCAAGATGAAGAACAACAATAAAAGCGTTGTTCCTTTGCTTAGTTATGCCATGTATTTGTAGAGACTTTGTCTCATGTGCATTTACTC
>MJUU01020102.1:54702-65615 GCA_002080025.1 Modiolus philippinarum
GGCATTACAATTATCTAAACATTGTCAAATCGACATCCATTTTCCATGTAAAAAAATAATTTTAGATTTACTTACATCAAACACTGATCCATCTGCACAATACAAAATACCCTTCCCATGTCTCTTGTCTAATTCCCAAAATCCTTCATATCGGTCTCCATTTCTGTTTTATAAAGCATGTAACATCACATTATAATTTGTAATAAAGATTGTGGTGAAAGACTGAAATTTCTCAGTTCACAATAGAGAATACCCTTCACATGTCTCTTATCCTTTTTACTGGTCTCCATTATTGTTTAATAAAATGTAACTTCATTTAAAAAACTGAAATTTCCAAGTCCACAGTACAGAATACCCTTCACATGTCTCTTATCCTTTATACTGGTCTCCATTATTGTGTAATAAAATGTAACTTCATTTAATAAAATGAAATTTCCAAGTTCACAGTACAGAATACCCTTCTCGTGTCTCTTGTGTAATTCCAAGAATCCTTCATATCGGTCTCCATTGCTGTTTAATATAATGTAACTTCTTTGTTTTATGTATTTTATACTGTGTCTTGCTCTATTTGTTTGTACGGTAATTAATGATAATATAGCTTATTGAGTCCTATATCAACATGATCAAATAACAAAATAACGAAGTTACTGTAAATTTAGTTTCTACATATGGCCATTTCGACAACTTATGTCTCTACAGTGCAGATCTAAACATTTGGAGGACCATCAACTCAAAGATGTTAAAAAACGATGGAGAACAATCAAATATGATCTAACTGAAAGCCAAAATCACACGAGGACACAGCTTTGCATGAGGGAGATACTCCTTAGTTTTCAACAAAAAATTCCAAATAAAGTAAATGAAAACCGAACCGTCAGTTAAAAGAAGGAAAAATCTATGGACAATGGCAACATCGGAAACACTACGAAACAATGATACCACTTGAGTACGGAACAAAAAAGAAAAATGAAGACACACATACAGATGAACAACACGGGCACAATAAAATCCTCTTTAGAGTCAGCACCGAAATACTGACTACTCGGCATTGATGAAATAAACTTTGCACCATAATACTTCTGCAAATAATTTTCTTAGGTTTATATAACACAATCTAACTAAAATGTCAACATCTGATTTTAACCTAACTGCCATTAACGTTTGTAGGAAATTTTGCAATCTAGATAGATTAATTCAAAGCTATATCTAACGAAGATTACAAAGAGTCAGAAGCTACAAAATTGCTTACCCCTTCTGGAGCACCTGATGATACTTCTGTTTTTATAGGGGTTCACACTGCTAGTGCTTTAGTTTTGTAGCGTTCTTGTTCAGTTTTGTTTGTTTTGTCTTTTTCATACTGTCTCAATTCATGTTGGATGTGAATTGCCGTGATTTTGGTCTTTTGATTTTGGAATTTCTCCTTTCCTCCATTTTGCTTCTGTATTAGTTTGCCTATGTACTCTCCCCAACATATGTGTATTGATCTTCATAACTAAGTTTCTGTGTGTATCTCCAGAAGAATACCTGTTGAATTTTAAATACTAGAGAGAAAAGAATTTAATTCTAACTTTAATTCTAAGTTTATAAAATGTTTTCCCTTGACTTTCGACGAACAAAATTTTATACACCCTGTACCTCTTATAATCTTCGTGAGCTTAAGCCCTTTTCGCAACGTTAAAGTAGAACAATCATCATCTGCTGATTATGTGACTATGGGGAGTTAACTTACGCATAAAGCTGCATGCCTTCCCCATGTCTAAAATTGCCTTTGTAGCTTCCTTCGTACCGAACACATGGATCTTTTGTTCTCATAACACCAAATCCTACAATATGTAAAATAAAAAAAAGATAAACCCACTAGTAAATTCTCATTTTGGTAGGAAAAAAGAATGCTTATAGAATCCTGAGAGAAAAAAAGGTTGGTAAGTTGACAATTTTTTAAAGGAAAAACCTAGTTTCGGTTTTTTGCTGATTTTGTCTGTCAATTTATATTAGGTGATTTGTTTTCTATTAGTGTTTAAACATCTCCGAGTTTATGGTCTTCCCAATACATTTTATCTGCACTGAAGAGACATTAGTTGTCGAAATGGTCATACGCAAAAACTTAAAGTAATTTCAGTATTTTGTTATTTGTAAACACTGGGTCGATGCCACTGATGGTGGACAGTCAGTCAACGAGGGTTTTCACCAGCCCAATAGTCAGTACTTCGGTGCTGACCCGAAAACCGTTTCTACTTTGAACATTGAAAGATTTAATTTTTGTTGAAAACTAAGGAGTATCTTCCTCATACAAAGCTCTGTCCTTAGCTGATACTGGCTTTTCATATAGATCATATTTCATGATTTTTTCACTGTCGGTTTTAAACATCTCCGACTTTATGGTCTTCCCAATTTTTAGACTTTATCTGTACTGAAAAACATATAAGTTGTCGAAATGGCCACATGAAGAAACCAAATTTTCAGTACCTTCGGTATTTGTTTTATTTGCCATACTACATCTTGTTAGAATTTCAATTACCTGTTTTACTTTGTTTGTATAGGATTTATCACTTTCAGCAGTACTTCAGTTATATCATGGCGATCAGTTTTAGCGGTTGAATTGAGGTTAAGGTCTAGAGGCATATGACAGAGTGTCACGTACTAACTAAGACCGAGCTTTATGCGAAATATTATTGACTTGCCACTTATACTTATTGAGAATCAGATGTAATTACAAAGACTTATCCTGGGCACTGAACTGCGAAATTCAGGTCAAGGTCAATAGACTTATAGCAGACTGCCATGTACTATTCAAGCCCAAACTTTACAAGAAATATTATTGATTTACAACTTGTAGTTTTTTATCAAATTCGAAAAAATATTACATGGTCACTAGACCGTGAAATTAAGGTCAAAATTGAGGTTTGTGTCAAAAGCCATATCATAGGCTGTCATGTACTAACCAAGACTAATTTACATACAAAATATCCCCGACTACCACTTATTGTTATGGAGAATAAGACCTAATCACAAAAACATATCCTGGGCACTTGACCTTGATAATGAGGTCAAAGTCAAAGGCCATATGACAGAGTGCCACGTACTAAACAAGACCAAGCTTTATACCGAATATCATTGACATACCACTTGTTGTTATTGAAAATCAGATCTAAAGGCATATAGCAAACTATTATGCTCTAACCAAGAAAAAAAATTACATACAAAATATCATTGTCTTACATCTTCATTTCATAACTCATTCGCTATTGTCGAGACTGTAGTTTGTACAGCGGTTTTGTCAACAGAGCGAAATTACTGTCTCGAAAACTTATACATCAAGGGTATGTTCAGTCACTGTTGCAATTGTCACTACAGAAGTTTTACGGTCGTCACCACGATTTGACAGACCGGTAAAATCACAAATGAGAACAGATATCTTTGGGTAGATCTAGTGTTTGTGACCGGACTAACTAACACCGACTATGACAAAATCGGACTTTTCACTGGCAGTGTGACTGGTGCCACGCGTGGAGCAGATCATGCTTGCCCTTCCGAAGCACCTGATGATAGCTGTTTTTATAGGGTTCACACTGCTAGTGCTTTAGTTGTGTGGCGTTCTTGTTCATTTTTGTTCATTTGTTTTGTCTTTGTCATACTGTCTCAATTCGTGTTGGATGTGAATTGCCGTGATTTTGGATATATAATTTTAGAATTCCCCCTTTCCTAGTTCTTGCTTCGGTATTCATTTGCCGATGTATTATAATTATTGGTAATCAGACCTTTTATCACAAAAACTGAATATTGGCAATGGACCGTAATATCGAGGTTAAGGCCAAAAGCCATGCGACAGACTGTCATGCACTTATCAAGAACACGATTTAAACAAAATAGCATTGAGTTACACTTGTAGTTATTGAGAAAAAGAAAAATATTTATGGTCACAAGGCTGTGAAATTAAGGTGAAGGACAAAAATCATAAAGCAGGCGGTCATGTACTAACCGATAACAGCCTATATATTAGATAACAAAATAACGAAGTTGTTGTGAATTTTGTTTCTGCATATGTGCATTTCGAAAACTTATGTCTCTTCAAAGCAGTACAAATGAAAACATTTACAACTCCATAAACGGAAATGTGTGTAAAAGCTGATAGTGGACAACTTACCGATTGGATCTAAAAAGGGAAAGCCAAAATCAGTTAAGGACAGAGCTATGAAGGAGGGAGATACTCCTTAGGTTTAAATAAAATTTCGCAACATTTAGATATTGCAAGTTTTCAATTAAAATCGGTTTTCGGGTCAGCACCGAGTTACTGGCTACTAATTGGTGAATGCCCTCTGGGACTAACAGTCCACCGGCAGTGGAATCGGCCCAGTGGTAATAAATAACAAAATACCGAAGTTACTGTGAATTTCTTTCTGCATATGTGCATTTGACAACTTATGTCTCTTCAGAGCAGATCAAATCAAACCATTTGGAAATCCATAAACCGAAATGTGTGTAAAAGCTGATAGAGAACAAATTACCAATAGGATCTAACTGGTTTAGTCAATAAAACTTAACATGGTCACTAGACCGTGAATTTGAGGCCAAAAGCCGTATAGCAGCTAAAGTGGCATGAACTAAGCAATACCAACCTATACGCCAAACATCATTCAGCTACTACTTGTAGTAATTGAGAGGAAGATCTAATAAAAACGTAAACTACACACTGGGCCTTGAAATATAGGCAATGGTGACCAGATTTCGGGTCCTCCAGATAGGGTTTGTTGTAAGCTACCCATGGACCAAATAACATGTTCATACAGCAAAAGGATAAAAAATATCTTTTTACGCCGTCATACTTTGCATGCCTGGTTCACACAGTAACTTCGGTATCTTTGTTTTTTACCATGACTTTCTTTTCGGGGGAGACGCGAAGTCCACCAGAAAACTGTAATTGTATAACATTTGTCAAAGTCTAAAGGCCGGACTTCGTAAAAATTTAGTGGATTTAAACTCGTATTGTAAGTGATGATGGAACCCTCACATATTATTTGTCCTCTATCAGTTTTAATACGTTTTTCGGTTAATGGACTTTCAAATGTTTTTGTAAGATCTGCACTGATGTAACATAAATTGTCGAAATGCGCATATGCAGGAAATAGATTAACAGTAACTTCGGTATTTTGTAATGTTATATTAGATTATCATATCTCTAAATTATTGGAGATAATTTAGTCGGTAAAATTTAAGTGTGAAAAAAGAACTGGTGGACAGATTGATGGCATGCATTTTTTTTGTAGTATTCCAGAGACTCGGGTAAAAGCGGTCTTATTTAAAAATCATGCAATATTGCCAAGAATATATATTTATCTCGTAAATCTGGATTCTCTGGAAAATCTGGAATCTTGACTTTGTCTGTCCTGCAATGTGGAGTCCGTAAAAAGATTCCCCGTGCCAGAGATGTATTATCTCTATTTATATTTCAGTTATGGTGCACTTGTTCGTCAGAGAATTTCTCAAATGGGTATAAAATCATACTTTCAAATTTTGGTATTTATTTTTGTAATTATCCCCGCACTTTCGAATGAAAGTTCGGGGATATTGTCATTGGCCTCGTCCGTCCGTCCGTCCGTCTGTCCGTCCGTCACACATCCTTGCGACGCGAACTCCTCCTACATTTTTGGATTTATGGTTTTAATTTTGTTGTAGAATTGTTGCATATAGTCTGTAGATGCGCAATAAGCTTTCGGATTTTTTATATTTATCTTGATGCAAACAAGAGGCCCCAAGATGTCCATTTGACAAAGACCACAAAATGTAGATTGTGACACATATGGCATGCGACGCAAACTCATCCTACATATTTGGATTAATGGATTTAATTTTGTTGCAGATTTGTTGCATATAGTCTGTAGATGCGCAATAAGCTTTCAGAATTTTGATTCCGGTTCCACTTTGGTAAATTTCCTGAAAATGTCAAAGACTGATATTTTTGGACATTTTGGTATATAATCTTATATTTTGGCAAGTATTTGCAAAAAAATAAGGATTCTGAAATTTTAGAATTCAAAAATGTGATTCCAATTTTGGTAAATATACTGAAAGTCTCAAAGACCACTTATTTTTTTTTGGAATTCTACCTAGCAATCATACTTTAAACATTGGTTTTGATAAGGTTAATCATTTTCACCAATTGGATTTCAAAAATATTTGATTCCAATTTTGGTAAATTTCCTGAAAGTGTCAAAGACCACTTATTTTTTTTGGAATTCTACCTAGCAACAATACTGTAAGGATTTGTTTCCATTAGGACAATCATTTTCACCAATTGAGTTTCAAAAATATTTGATTCCAGTTTTGGTAAATTTCCTGAAAGTGTCAAAGACACATATTTTTTGGAATTCTACCTAGCAACCAAACTGTTAGCATTTGTTTCCATTAGGGCAATCATTTTCAGAAATTGAATTTCAAAAATATTTGATTCCAATTTTGGTAAATTTCCTGAAAGTGTCAAAGACCACATATTTTTTTGGAATTCTACCTAGCAACCATGCTGTTAGGTTTGTTTCCATTAGGGCAATCATTTTCACCAATTGAATTTCAAAAATATTTGATTCCAATTTTGGTCAATTTCCTGAAAGTGTCAAAGACCACATATTTTTTGGAATTCTACCTAGCAACCAAACTTGTATCATTTGTTTTGATAAGGTCAATCATTTTCACCAATTGAATTTCCAAAATAATTGATTCCAAATTTGGTAAATTTCCTGAAATTGTCAAAGACCACTAATTTTTGGAATTCTACATTGAAACCATAGTTAAAAAATTTGTTAGAATTAGAAGAAACATTTCACCAATTTGATTTCCAAAACATATGATTCCAAATTTGGTAAAATTCCTGGAAGTCTCAAAGACTACTAATTTTTTGGAATTCTGCCTAAAAACCATATATTCTTTAATTCCTTATGGTAAAAATAGTGACTGTCAATAGTTAAATTTACAAAAAATGTTAAGAAAAATTATACCCAGGGTCTATAGCTGTTTTCTGTGTCAAACAGGGGGTGCGGGGATCACTGTCGTTTCTGACAGTCATTACTCTAGTTTCAAAATGTAATTCTGACCACCTGTTTAAAGTGCCAACATCTCACTATTTTAATGCCAAGTATTCTTACAATCGACTTGATGAATGTCCTGTGTTGTTTGTCTTTATTTTGTAATCGTCCACTAGCTTAAGACACAAGTGCTTTTATCGGGCAACGGAAGACATTGATTGCAAGAGCACTTTGCCAGTTTAATAAATATTTGTTGACAATCCCGCATCAATGGCCAGAAAAGACATGGATGTAGCGTCGTTAGACAATCAACAAAGAATTCCTCTCAAACCGGTGCTAGGGGCTGTCTTGAACTTACTATGAGGTATGATCAAAGCTCATCGTTGAAGTCCTCATGGTAACTTCAAAATGAAGAACAACAATAAAAGCGTTGTTCCTTTGCCTGTTTTTGCTTGTATTTGTAGAGACTTTGTGTCCTTATCTTTTCACTACCTCTCAAATGGCCAGATTTTGGCTTAAAAACTTGCCAAAATACAAAAATACCAAAGTTGCATAATAAACCGTCACATTGCGTTCGTCACGTTGACAATACGTTTCTGTGGAAATGGTCAAGTGATATTATAATAGTGAACAGATAACTAAATACCGGAGTTACTGTGAATGTATTTTCTGCATATGCGCATTTCGACAAATTATGTTTCTTCAGTGCAGATAATATCTAAACGTTTGGAAGACCATAAAATCAAATATGTTAAAAGCTGATAGAGAACAAATACCCAATATGATCTAAATGTAAATCCAAAATCAGCTAAGGACAGATTCATTCTAGAATTCTAAATTAACAAATTCTGTTACATGATTTATACCACCCTTTCCACGACAAAATAGTACCTAAAATAAAGTTTTTTATGGTGCATTATAAACACAACTAAACAATCTGTGAGCAAAGCTCAATAATATCATACCCTGCTCCCCTATTTGATAAAAAAAAAATAATAATAAAATGAAAAACAATCAAATTTTCAAATAGCTGATGCACAAACGCAATATGCACTGATTCAGTGAATTTCATCAAGTGATCTTGAAGAGGTTGTAGCCACAAAGTAGGTAACCTATAGTGGACGGACGATTAAATGGAAGGACATGATGATCACTATGTACCGACAGGTTAAGCGGGGGTATAACAACGGTATGTTGATTTGGCATTGCTGTGATATAAGGATTTGACACTAAACGGTAAATATAGCATACTGCTATCAAAAGGTTTCTATTTTCCTGCGTATCTAAGCCTCATCCTTATATTGCTTTATGTCAAATTAATGTTCAATTATTGTTTTTAACATATACCCTACATCATACCTTGATGACTTGATTTTCTGATTGTAAACTTCTCCTTTCTACGAAATGATAATATACATAACTCCTCTGTATATTTAGTTGTTTCATAAGTTAAAGACTTTATGTCTGTGAAAATTTTGATTTTGTAAAAAAAATATGAAATGAAATATAAAGTAAGTGAGAACCGAACCGTCAATCCAAAACGAACAATCCAAGGACAATGGCAATATCAGAAACAAAGAAGAAAAAACAGAGACACAACATGGGTACCGCACAGAAAAGAAAAATGAAGACACACACACACACACAAAGATTAACAACACGGACCCAATAAAAAAACATGTGCGAGATCAGGTGCACAATCTCCTGCTTCTTATAAGACACCCGCCGTGTTGAACATGTCAAATCCAGTAGTAAAGTCAAATTCGTTAGAGGAAACAACAGTTAAGCTTTAGAGGGAAAGATTTGTTGTCATCTGGGAAACAAATATCCCATAGCGGTCCACAAGATGGTGATGTCGACCGTAAAACGCCTGGAGGGATGACTTCAAGTTTTGGGTAACATACTTTTGTTGAAGTAGCCTATTTGTTAGCAACCGGGCTCTATGAAGGAAGTCACTGTTTCGAACACAGGCTCTTGAATAGCGAATGAGCTGGGAGATGTAAACTCCATATGCCGGTGCCGTTGGGATGTTGCTACAAAAGAAAAGGGAAGTTTACTATTGGAAAGGTGAATTCATCGTGTTTGTCGTACAGCTTAGGTGAAGGTCAAGGAACGAGGTTGATATAAAGTTTGAACAAACCATTCTTCCTGTTATGTAAAAATTTGCCTTCATATTCAGAGCCATCTGGATATTTTAATAATCCTTCCCCATGCAGTTCTCCTCGGTAGAATTGGCCTGTATATTTACACTTTGTTGATTTAAAATATTTATACCCATGTCCAGTTATCTCCCCTTGTGTAAACTGTCCTTCATAATATGTGCCGTCTTGTAATAGTAATTTTCCAAAACCTGAAAACAAAAAAAATTATTTGAAAGAATGGCGTGTACATTTTTATAACTCATTCGCTATTGCCGTGCCTGTAGTTTATACAGCGATTTTGTCAACAGTCACTGTTGCAATTGTCACTACAGAGGTTTTACGGTCGTCACCACGATTTGACAGACCATTAAAAAATTTCTGTTTCACAAATGAGAACAGATGTCTTTGGGTAGATCCAGAGTTTGTTACCGTACTGACTAACATCGACTGTGACAAAACCGGACTTTTCACTGGCAGTGTGACGGGTGCCACGCGTGGAGCAGATCATGCTTACCCTTCCGGAGCCCCTGATGATATCTCAGTTTTGATATGGTTCACACTGCTAGTGCTTTAGTTTTGTGGCGTTCTTGTTCTTTTTTGTTTACTTGTTTTGTCTTTATCATACTGTCTCAATTCGTGTTGCTGTGAATTGCCGTGATTTTGGATTTATGATTTTAGAATCTCCCCTTTCGTCGTTCTTGCCTCGGTATTCGTTTACCGATGTATTTGTGAA
Organism: Modiolus philippinarum; assembly: GCA_002080025.1. Lineage (NCBI taxonomy): Eukaryota > Metazoa > Mollusca > Bivalvia > Mytilida > Modiolidae > Modiolus > Modiolus philippinarum. The sequence continues at coordinate 64,593 of MJUU01020102.1, forward strand.
ATTTAAGTGTGGCAGATTTTATGGGCATAACAAAAGGCAATTGTTTAGACAAATAATGGGATATGGAGTAAATGTACATGGGAATACAAATTATGATTAAGCAAATTGAACAACGCTTTAATTGTTGTTCTTCATGTATTAATATGAACTGAATGAAGTGATCGGCATTTGTAATGCTATATTTTGGTAACACAATTTAAGAAATACGCAATGTCAAATAACTAAATACTGAATTGTATTTAGTTCTTGTAGATATGCCAACTTATATCTCTTCAAGTTAAAACAAATTTCATAAAATCAACTTATTTGGGGGAATTATTTATCAATCATCAATATTCTTTCCTTTCAATTCTTGTTTTAAATGGAAATCTATGAAATAAATACTGCTTAGTTTGTGTATTTTTTAATCTTTTTTCCTTATTTACAATGGTGAATAAAAGGATATGGAGTAAATGCACATGAGACAAAGTCTCTACAAATACATGGTAAAAAACAAGCAAAGGAACAACGCTTTTATTGTTGTTCTTCATCTTGAAGTCACCATGAGGCCTTCAACAATGAGCTTTGCTCATACCTCATAGTAAGTTCAAGACGGCCCTTAGCACCGGTTTAAGCGGAATTCTTTTTTTTGCTAATTGTCGAGCAACGCTACATCCATGTCTTTCTTGGTCATGGATGCGGGATTGTCAACACACATCAATTAAACTGGCAAAGTGCTCTTACAATCACTGTCCTCCTTTGCCCAACAAAAGCACTAGTGTCTTAAGCTAGTGGACAACTACAACTTATAGACAAACACAGGGCACTCATCAAGTCGAATGTAAGAAAACTTGGCGTTATAAAATAGTGAGATGTGGGCACTTAAAACAGGTGGTCTGGATTACATTTCGAAAATTACAAAAATAATTGCCAAAATTTGAAAGTATCAATAGTATATCCATATGAGAAATTCTCTCACGCACAAGTACACCATAACTGAAAAATATAGAGAGCATACATCTCTCGCACGGGGAATCGTTTTAC
>MJUU01020104.1:9587-37491 GCA_002080025.1 Modiolus philippinarum
TCCGGCTTGCGGGGTGTGACCCCTCCTAAACGGAGGCTGACCCCGAGGGTCCCGGGATATAGAAATAGGACCCATTCCGTGGTTGTGCGGGATTAATAAATACACAACCCATCTTTCGGATGGGATGTAAACTCAGGTCCACGTGTTGGAAGAAATGCCACGCTTCTTGCACATTAAAGAACCCTTGTAGCAAGCCCTTTTTGGGGTGGTCCGTAGGTGATCGGCTACAAGGCTAAATTCCCCGCCCTTGACGATTTCACCCTACTTTTCCAGTGGCAGTCAGAATTTCCCGTCCCATGGCCCTTTCCATACCCCAAAGATTTATTTATTAACAAACTTGTTCTCGTCTTGATATAGCTGAAATATTGCTGAGTAGACGTTAAACAATATTCAATCAATCAATCAATATATTTAATCAAATCACATAAATACACTTTCATCACTATAAATCTCTGGAAAAGAGAACATTTTCCTATTTCAATTAAAATTTAAGAATGCATTGCTTAAGTTTTCATAGCCTCGAAAAATGTGGGGTTTGAATTTTATCTTGCTTAAAAATGCCAAAATTCTGCACGAAATAAAAATCTTCCAAATAAAGGTTGCGGATTCCAACATCCAAAAAACCTCTGGATTCGCCAGTTTATTTTTTCATGAGAAAAAGCGATTGAATATAAAATAAAATCCCTTAAAATCAGAGAGAAATAAAGCAAATTCATCCGCACGTGGACTTTACATACTATTTCAATATGCAGTAGATTGAGGAACCGAATCTCCCAACTTATTTTCTTAGTTCTTATTTTACTATCAACTATTTCGGATACTATACGAAAAAAATGAATACATCATCATGGTGACTTCATGATGAAGAACAACAATAAAAGCGTTGTTCCTTTGCTTGTTTTTTACCATGTATTTGTAGAGACTTTGTCTCATGTGCATTTACTCCATATCCTTTTATTCACCATCAATACAGTGAGAGGGAATCACTAATTCATGAACACTGTTTAACTAAGGATGGTTTATATTGAATCTGGTGTAGCGGTTCAGGTTAATTGTTTTTCGTCAATTAAAATTTAGTTAAAGAATAGTGATCTAGGAACAATCAAAAACATGCACTTCAATTTCATAAATATTTGGTGTTTTCTGTGGTTTATTATTTCAATAGGTCAAGAATCCAATCACTCCGTCTCACTGGTATCTGAGGCGACCGTTTCCGCCTTCAATAACACGAGAGTCCCTTATTATCTTTATGGAGAAAATTTCATTGAATAAAACAATGAAATTATGAATCTACTATGTTTTAACTAACTTGACAATAACTTAAAAGTATAAAAAATGTAATAATTTTTTACCACGACGATGAAAAAAATCAAAACGAAATATTTTTAGAGCATTTCATAAGTAGAATTTCCTTTTTGTGTAGATAGTATGAATTGATAACGACTCTGTCCATATGGGAGCTTTGACATTTTTCTGCTTTCACATTGCAAAAATGTGCCCAATTTTATTTTATTTTGTTATGTAGTAAAACAATGGATTTTTTCTTTGTTATGTCACCCCTGACGTAGTCGGGACGACATATTATTTTTGGTCAGTTTCTTTGTTAGTAAGTCTTCCAAACGGAGTTTGGGGAGACTTATTGTTTTACTACCGTTTCTTATTAAGTCGCCCAAACAAAGCTTGGCGACTTCTTGTGTTTGCACCGTTTCTTACTATTAAGTCGCCCAAACAAAGTTTGGCGACTTCTTGTGTTTGCACCGTTTCTTATTATTAAGGTCTTTCCCGTTACATTTGGACCGAAACTCTACGGTGGACCGTTCATGAGTTATCCCCCCGCAAAATTTCGTCACATCTTTGAGTACGTTTTTTTCGAAAACAGTAAGAGATAGAAGCCTGGAACCTTTTCCATTCATCTTAGTTGATATGTGTTACATCTAAAAATGCTAAGGTCAAAGGTCATTGGTCACTTTGAACTTTGACCTCAGACCTTGTTATTGGATTAACTCGGAAACCGTAACAGATAGCTGATTAAATGTAATTGAGAAAATGTGTGTCTTGATGAGATATACATTTGTTACATTGAGTCCGAAACAACGGCAGTAGAATACCGAAGGAACAAGGGAAGCGATGACTACAAAAATCGAAGTCCAAAGACATGGCAGAAACGGTAACAGATAAAAACAAAGACAAAACAAGGACGTGATTGGACCAACCGTTTTAGGTCTGCGGACCAAAAACCGATTTTTGATGTCCGAATGTGGGTTTTTTGCCTATAGCTCAAATACCATTGAAGATACAAACATATATTCAATAGAAAAAAAATGTTCAGCAAGACATGACCTTAAAAATCAGTTCAAGGTCAAAGGTCAAGGTCACAGCCAAAAATCGTATTTCATGTTTAAGAATCAATAAATGTACATATTTAGCTTAGAATATTGGTTTCATCCATGAATCAATACATTTAGAACATTATGACGCAACATCAGGGAAAGACCTAGGAATTGTTCTGCGAACAATTGACATACTAGTTATTCTTCTTCTTCTTCTTCTTTTCTGCCTCGTTTTCAGAAAATTGGCTGGATATATCCTTTTGATATTTTTGCACAATAGTTAGGACCATGTCTAGTTGATAAGAAATAGGGAACGGTCGAAAATCTTTTTCCGTTTACGAATTTTCGCCCAAAGTCCGAAAAACCTTGTTATGGTATCAACTCAGAAACCATAAGAGATAGCTGAAAAGGTGTATGGCAAAAATGTTTGTTAGGTCATGACGGACTTTCATTACATTTAGACCGAAACTCTACGGTGGACCTTTCATGAGTTATGCCCCCGCAAAATTTCGTCACATCTTTGAGTACGTTTTTCTCGAAAACGGTAAGAGATAGAAGCCTGGAACCTTTTCCATTCATCTTAGTTGATATGTGTTAGATCTAAAAATGCTAAGGTCAAAGGTCATTGGTCACTTTGAACGTTGACCTCAGACCTTGTTATTGGATTAACTCGGAAACCGTAACAGATAGCTGATTAAATGTAAAGGAGAAAATGTGTGTCTCGTTGAGATCTACATTTGTTACATAGGGTCCGAGATGATTGGACCAACCGTTTTGAGCATATGGACCAAAAACCGATTTTTGATGCCCGAATTTGGGTTTTTTGTTAATAGCTCAAATACCATTGAAGATACAAACTTATGTTCAATACAAAAAATGTTCAGGTACATGTGACCTTCAAAATTAGGTCAAGGTCAAAGGTCAAGGTCACACTCAAAAATCTTATTTCATGCTCAAGAATTAAACAAATGTATATATCAAGCTTTGAATGATGGTTTAAGCAATGAATCAATAATGAGAACATTATGACGCAATTTCCAGGGAAGATCTATCAATTGTTCTTCGAACAATTGACATACTAGTTATTATTATTATTATAATTAAGGTCTTTTCCCTTTCCAAGGGAAATACCTTTCTGTATTTCGTTTGATTATTATTCTTCTTCTTCTTCTTTTCTGCCTCATTTTCAGAAAAATGGTTGGACATATCCTTTTCATATTTTGGGACAAAAGTCGGGACCATGTCTAGTTGATAAGAAATAGGGAACGGTCGAAAATTTTTTCCGTTCACGAATTTTCGCCCAAAGTCCGAAAAACACTGTTATGGGATAAACTCAGAAACCATAAGAGATAGCTGAAGAAATGTATGGCAAAAATGTCAAAGGTCATTGGCCACTTTGAACTTTGACCCTTGACCTTGTAATTGGATTATCACGGAAACCGTTGTAGATAGCTGATTAAATGTAATGGAGAAAATGCGTGTCTCGATAAGAATTACATTTGTTACATTGGGCCCAAAATTATTGAAACATTCGTTTTTGGCCTGTGGACCAAAAACGATTTCCGATGTCTGAATTAAGGTTTTTTTGCTAATAGCTAAAATGCCTTTGAAGACCCAAACTGATAGCCAATTCAAAAAATGTTGAAAAAGCCGTGACCTTCAAAATGAGGTCAAGGTCAAAGGTCAGGTCGGAGGCAAAAATATTTACATCACTTTAAAGAATCAATAAATGTGCATATAAAGGTTTGAATGTCGGTTTTATACACAAATCAATAATCAGAACATTATGACGCAATATCCGGGAAAGACCCATCAATTGTTCTTCGAACAATTGACGTACTAGTTCTTCTTATTATTATTATTATTCCGCCTCAAAAATCATCTTGTCAAACCAAATTCTCAGAGATCACTTGCCCAATCTTAATCAAACTTCAGAGGTAGATAGATCACCACCCAAAAATGTGCACTTGGGTGTTGAAATTTTCCAAATGACCACCATCATTGGTCACTTTGAACTTTGACCCCAAATCTTATTATTGGATTAACTCGGAAACTGTAACAGATAGCTAATACACTATAATGACAAAAATGTTAGTTAGGTCATGACCGACATTAGTTACATTTAAACCGAAACTCTATGGTCAACCGTTCAGGAGTTATGCCCCTTGAAAATTTCATCATATCTTTCAAGTATGTTTTTCTCGAAAACGGTAAGAGATAGAAACCTGAAACCTTTTCCATTCATCTTAGGTGATATGTGTTACATTTAAAAATGCCAAGGTCAAAGGTCATTGGTCACTTGAACTTTGACCCTTGATGTTGTCATTGGATTATCTCATAAACTATAATAGATAGCTGATAACATGTAATGGCAAAAATGTGTATTTGTTAAATTGGGTCCAAAATTATTGGACAAACCGTTTTGGGCCTATGGACCAAAACCCGATTTTTGATGTCTGATTTCGGGTTTTTTTGCTTATAGCTCAAATACCATTGAAGATACAAAGAGACATTCAATACAAAAAATGCTAAGGAAGATGTGACCTTCAAAAGGAGGTCAAGGTCAAAGTTCAATGTCATGGCCAAATCTTTTATTTCACATAAAAGTATCAATAAATGTACATATTAAGCTTAAATTGTTGATCAATGATGAGAATATTATGACGCAACGTCCATGAAAGACCTAGAAATTGTTTTTGAACAATTGACGTAATGGTTTTCTCAAAAATGAGTGGTCAAAATTCAATGAAACTGATACGTATTTCAATGTAATTTAAAAATTTGATATAATTACACACAACAGAGGAAGTGCCTTACTTCATAATGTATAAATAGAAATGATTTTTCTGATGCAACCACAAAGTGCGTACAAGTTAATAAAAAATACTGATATCACTGATAGACAGAATCATGATGAGTTTTAAATCCTTCATTCTTAAATCGAGGACGCATTAGAATTAATTCTGGTTGGGCGACTTCTGTGTTTGCTTGCAAACACATTATCACTTGTTATTATTTTTTTGTTGTTGTTATTATTATTCTTCTCACTTCTTCGCCACTGAACTTGTCTGGAAGTATTCTCGGAGAATATTGGTCCGATCTTTATGGAACTGGATGATGGATACCAATCCCACGGGGTGCACTTGGGTCTTAAAATTTTCAAAATGGCCGCCGTTGCCATGGAAACGAAAAAAAGGCGGGAAAATTCAAAGTGCTCCAAATTGAACGAAACTCCACAGGAAGGATGTATACAAATAGCAGAACACATTTTTGGGTAAAAAAATTTCAAAATGGTCGCCGTTGCCATGGAAACGGAAAAAAGGCGGGAAAATTCAAAGTGCTCCAAATTGAACGAAACTTCACAAGAAGGATGTATACAAATAGTAGAACACATTTGTGGGCCGAAAAATTTCAAAATGGCCGCCGTTGCCATGGAATTGGAAAAAAGGCGGGAATATTAAAAGTGCTCTAAATTGGACGAAATTTCACTGATGCGTTGTCGAGATTAAGCTGAACTCAAATAAAAAGCCATCTCCTGTGTCCAAGGGAGGTTTGGGAGACTTTTATGTTTGTATCCAAACATAGGAACCCTAGTTATTTTTATTTTTCCTTATTCTTTCTTTCTTCCAAGGATTTTTGTCCACCTATTTTCTCAAAGATGCCTGGACAGAATTCAATCATACTTGGCACATAGTTGGACCACCATAAGAAGATGTGCATGCACCGGCATTTCCAAGATGGCCGCCCTTTTACGTTGAGAAATGCAGGATTCAATATCTCAGGAACTGTTTTGAAGAATTTGTTCATATTGTATATAAATGTTCAGTAAGATTAGAGAAAGGAATTTATGCGAAAATGCTTTTCAAAATGGCCGTCATTTTCAAGACGGCCGCCCAAAATACGTCAAAATTTCAACTTTGTCCGATTTCAATGAAAATTTATTTCTAGGTAGATTTTGGCGCTGCAAATAGGACTGAATCATCGAAATTGCTGCCAGGGGCGACATCAGCTATTGCTTGCAATTGCAAATCTAGTTATGATACTATATTTTTTATTAGCAACATTTTAGGAAAATGACCCCCACCCCACAAAAATTATTAGCGTTCATTCGAATATTGTAATGCATTTTATTTTCAGCAAAAACCATCATTCCATTAGAGTTCATGCTCTTTTCTAATAAAGATAACATTGACTTTATCGCAAAAGGGAAACAAGACCGCGTTTAACGTTCAATGTACAAGAGATGATCTTCCGTCTTCATGATCATAACGTAACTCTAAGGACGCCTTCTTGGTATTAATGTGCACAAAGGCCATTCTTAACAAAATGTTGGTGTGCTGCTTATTAACATAGTGAGTGAGAATCGAACCGTCATTCTAAAATAGAATTATCAAGATACAGTGGCAACATCAGAGACATCAACACAATCAAGTAAGTACGGCACAGAAAATCAAAAAGGAAACGCCCACACAGAGATAAAAAACACGGACCCAAATAAAGACCACATCTGAGACCACGTGTGCAACATGTACAAGTAAAGTACGCACCCCCTGCTTCTTCTAAGACACCCGCCGTGTTGAACATTTAAAATCTGGTAGTAAAGTCAAATCCTGTAGAGGAAAACAACAATCCTTAGACCGTAATAGAAACTGTTGTTGTGGAAAGGTAAGAAAGAGTTTTTTTTTGGAAAGATTTCAAAAAGAGGTTAATTTACAAGAAAAACGCGCATTTAGAAACAATTTAAAAGGAATACATCCTGTGACCATTCATCACCCTCCTAAATTCCCACCGGTAAATTATAACGGTTATCGTGAAAGGGAATTAATCAAAGTACAATTGATGACAATATTATACAGTGTAACTCTTCCAGACCCATAATTAGGTAGTTACAATGTACATTGTGGACGTGACGGAAATAAAGGTCATCTCTTGAACTCTAAACTCTGTTTTTCATTCAAGTTTATCACTGTGTATTGTTGCATATATTGCTGAAAGTCTTGATTGAAATAATTTAGAGTAGTTATAAAAACTTTCATGACTAGAATTTTCAATACAGCAACAGAAAATCTACTATGTCTTGGTTAATTTAATTTGTTTATAGGGTCTGTAAGTCTCGTCCAATTTTGGAACTTCCGGGTACATAATTTGTACCCGGAAGTTGCATTTTTAACAGAAAAGTATGACGTTTCAAGCAAAAAATTCGGACGTCATAATCCCAAAACGTCATATTTTGGCGGGAAACGTTTTCAAATTTAAATTTTATCGTGATTTCTCGGTGTCACATGACGAGACTTACAGACCCTATAGTGTAATAATGTCGTTTTGTATCGGTCAATATAGACTTTTATCGATCTTTGGCGACGTCTCTTAATACCGTTTCTTAGCATTATGATAAGTTTTTATCATCCACAACGATTATACGACGTAATTCACTTCACAATAATGAGTATTAAATAATATGGATCATCGAAAAGTCTACACTAAAACCAATAGCAAAAAACGGGAACGTGATTTACACAATGAAAGGAATGTCGAAGGTTGTAAAAACTTGCTGGGGTGTAACTAAGTCTATCCCTTTTGATACACACCTACAATAGAAACCAACCGTAAGCTTCTTAATAAAGAATATATAACATTAACTTTTAAAATGTATTATGATAATTCAAATAAATAGCTTTTTATTTAAGTATGTATTAATAGGATTATAGGAACTAATATTTTTGAAAATATGTTTTCATATAGAATAAAATTTGTAAACCCTGAACTTTATCAGAACACATTCAAGTACAATCCCAAAACGGCGATCGGTCGGTGGTGTAAATAAATGATGCACATCAAACGAACTTAATAGGTTAAATTAAGATTCTAGCTAGCCAACTAAATTTTAACCATATTAACCTTCACCAATGCAATCAAATGCTATATTTCCTATAGTGCAACTTTAACATAATTTAGCTATTTACAAGATATTATTTCTTGCGATTTTATGGCCTGGAACACTTTCTTCGTATGTACCATCATTGTAAGCAATATCTTTGTGAAGAAACATTTTGCTGTTTTTGTTTACGCGCGAAACTTGTGGAAACCGATATTCACAAGTATATTCAATTTTGTTATTTCTACTAACTACAAATAAATTTTAATATAGAATAACGTTAATAAATTAATTCATTGTCTTGTCAGTGAATATTTACCTCAATAGTTGAAAATGATGTCGGACTCCGTCCGTCCATCCGTTCATCTGTCTGTAAATCCCGCATGATTTGCGACTTGAACTCGCCCTACATCTCAAATTCTGTGACAATGGTCATCTCAGTTCTAAACTTTACGACAAAAGGGACGAATTTAATTTCAAAATTATCAATTTTCCTAATATGGACAGTAATATTGCTTATGAAGTATATGTTTCATAACTGATTCTTACGCGAGTACTAGCAAAAATTATACAGACTTTCTCATTAGTCATAGTCTCATATGATCATTACAAAAGATGTTTAAAAGATATCAGTCCATTGTGGAAAAAATTGAAGCTTCGGTCCAAGATTCAAGATTCTATTGACTTTATTTCTTTTAAATGTCTACGACTGCTGTTGAGTTGCTACCGGACATTACCGCAATGGAAGGGTAGAATGATTGATTTAATTTCTTCTTCGAATTTTCCTTATTTAAATCATATTATTTACATTTGTCTTACAAATATAAATAATATGGTTTAAATTTTGAAAATCATAAGAAGCAGTTTTTTTGGAATTCTATCAAGTTACCTTACGTTTTGAATTTTTTTAGTTTGATCAGTCATTTAAAATAAATTGGTTGTGATATTGTTATTCTAATAATTCACATTTTCTTTGAATCTAAAAGAAAAGGTATATTATTATTCTACCTCGCAAGCTATCTGTTTAATATGTGTTAGTACAATTTATAATTTCCAATAACTGGATTGCCAAACATTTGTTATAAAAATTCTGCTAAACTTCTTGAATCTCTAAATGATGGGTATTTTTTAAATTATAACGTACATGTACTTTTGAATGCATTGTATTGAAGTCAGTACTTTGCGTTAATTATATTGTAAAGCTTTTGTTAACTTTCCTAAAACTATGAAAGATGCCGTCTTAGAATTTTACTTGCAACCATACAGTTTGAAAACCTTTAGTGAAATTAATTATTTCAAACAATTAGATTGAAAATTTTTTTATTCCATTATATATTGGTGAATTTTCTGAAACTCTTATAAACTTGGTATTTTTAGAAATATTTCTAGCAAGTATACAGATTGAATAAGTCAAAGCAAAATTAATTATTTCAAATGGTATAATTGCAGAAAAGGCAATCCATCTATTGCAATTGTTCAAATTGTCAATTTTTCTGAAAATGTCATAGACTATTTTTTCTGCATTGGTAATTCCTTTATTCAAGACATAATTAAGACTTTTGTTAAAGGCTTCATAATGACTTCAAGATGTAGAACAACCATGAAAGCGTTGTTCCATTTTCTTAAGTAGTTTCCTAAAACTCTCAAATACAGGGTATTTCTGTAATTCTACAAAACATGCAGTTTGGTATATATATATATATATGTGTGTGTGTGTGTGTGTGTGTGTGTGTGTGTGTGTGTGTGTGTAAGCAAAATACATCATTTCGAATTATTTGGACATACTTTTTTCGTTGTTGAATAGCTATAGCTAAGATTTCGTAGCTCGACAGTCAGAGACAATCGAACAGTCTGACGAAAACGATGAATATAAACGATAGGAACCAACGACGGCTTACATAGTAGGGCTAGGTAACAATAGTCCTTGGTTACATGTTGTCAAGAGCGGAAATCCATTAGACAAAAAGACAAATCAGGTGGAAACCATAGCAAAAATTGTGGACCGTCATTATCTTGACTTGCTACATGCATTTCGCAAGAAATGTCTTATAATAATTTGAAAATTGAGAGTAGATACGGTCGCTTTTTATTTGTTTGCGGTTTAATATGCCTCGGTGCGATCATTTTGAGAATATATACAATTATTTTAAGTATTCATGAATACAAAACCCTTTTCACATTTACGATTTTTAACGGATGTGATAATAACACAAGGTCGGCAATCCAATCTTAGTCGTGACCACTTAAAAGTGAAATGGAAATGTTAAACGGAACGCAATAAGCATACTTCAGTTTGATAGAAATTCATTTTTTTTTTCTTGCTGCATACTTTATTATGAAATATTTTCTGAATTGCTGTAAAAAATCTATTTCAGGACAATACTAAAAATTTCTGCATATCCATGTCACTCTGGATAGCATTTATTTATTTATTCTATCATTTTGGATTTAGTTATTTATATTATTTTTTATTTTCCTTTATTTATTTATTTTTTATTTTATTTTCTTTTATTGATTTTGTAAATTTTAACTTTTGTTGCGGAGTACATTGCAGTTTGTTTATCCGTTCTTGTAGCTTCAATGATCTCTTTATTTGGGTCTCGTAACGTTGTTCTCATTCATGGACGGATAATTATAACAAATGGGGTGTCACATAATCATATTCAAAATTATTTTAAAATTAAAAACTGTCAAATCATAATCTGTCCTCAATTAAGGACCCATAACAACTGCTAGTCATTTAAACGTGATTTAAATGTTTTTAAATGTTTTATATCAGCTCAAGTTGCAAAACATTATGTTGTTTTCATAAAAAGTAAGACCACACCAGAAGCACGGATCACTGAACAGAAAAAGAAATAGTTTCTCATATTACTTATGAAACCAAATTAATTCCCCTTTAACGATGATGACAAAAATTAAATCAATAAGTATCAAACAGACTCTAAATTAAATACCTAAAAGTACAGGATTGTCAACGGTGCAGTACAACTATGATAAGGGGTCGTCATCTTGCTGTGGGCATCTAGTATTCATAGATTTGGGTCACTTTTTTAAGAATTCGGTCATCTTTTTATCCAATTACATCTTTATAAATATACATTGAAATAATCAATTAGAGGAACGACAATGAAAAAGGTTGCCCCAGGCGTTGTCCCGTTGCTTGGTTTAATCATGAATTTGTAAAGAATTTGTTTCATGTGCATTTCCTCCATATCACTTCATTGTTGACCCACATTTGAATATAAAAAAACAAGAACATGTTGTCCACGCTAAAAAAAACACACCGAAATATTTCTGGTTGTAAATAATCTCTAACAAACAACACTGTAACAAAAGGCAAGATAATATAATATATATACAATACAATGGTCGAGCAAAAAATGTAGCTATAACTACAATCAAGATGTGCAGAATAATAATTTAAAGTACAACGTCATAAATTATATTTTAAATTTAATATAAAGGATTGTCATCCGACCAATAATAAGATGGATATTTGTGAAATACATCCAGTGATACAAACGAGAGTTTTTACGACAGGTAGGTTTTCATACCACATATAAGTGAAATATAAAAAGTTTTTTTTTTTCTGCATGCCCAGTTTATTCGTCTCCGTCATTACGTTCTGTCCATATGTGATCCTTATTTTGTATTTTTCCATGAATTCTGAAGTTATATATATATATATATATTTTTTTGTTGTTCCTTTGTTGCTTTGTTGCTTCGGTATTCATTTGGAAATAATTTCCGTTGTTATTGCTAATGTGCTGTTTCATGCTTTACCTCACTGCTGGTGCTTTGGTTTTATTTGTTTTATACTTTATGTTTGTTGACGATCCCTCATCCATGGATCAAAGGATAAAAAAACATGGATGTAGCGTTGCTCAGCAATTAGCAATGAATACCGCTCAAACCGGTGCTAGGGACCGTCTTGAACTTGCTATGAGGTATGAGTAATGCTCATTGTTGAAGGCCTCATAGTGACTTCAAGATGAAGAACAACAATAAAAGCGTTGTTCCATTGCTGTGTTTTACCATGTATTTGTAGAGATTTTGTATTTACTCCATATCCCTTCATTGTTAATTGTCATAGTGTCTTAATTTTTGTAAATAAACTTTGAAAGGATGTGGAGTAAATGCACATTAGACAAAGTATGTACAAATATATGGTTTATGTAGAATGAAGTAATGGAACAACGCTTTAATCGTGGCTCTTTATCTTGAAGTTACCACGAAGCCTTAAACAATGAGCTCATAGATAAAAAAAAGCCCCTTGCACTGGCTTGAGCGGAATTTATTGATTATTGTTAAACAACGCTACATCCAAGTTTTTTTTCTGAGCCTATGGTTGCAGGATCGTCCACAAACATGAAATTAAATAGGAAAGTGCTCTTATAATCACTGTCATTCGTTGCCTGACAACTAGTTTAACCCCACTGCAGCAGGTTTGCGCCTGTCCTAAGTCATCAAATGGTCTCTCCCTTGATCGATTCGGACTTTTGTTGTTATTTTCATTTATCCATCAGGGTTCAAAATAGAAAAAAAATGTACAATTTATCGAAAAGGTCAATCAATAAAATTGACAAATGTTAAATGTGTAATTAATACTTCTAGCGAAATGTGTACATTGTTGATTATTTAAGGGATTTAAAGGGTTCAAGGAAGTTATTGCTAACAACAGAAAGCCATACAGCGGAATGCGAAGTAACGGAAATCAATCAGCTGGTGAACAAAGAACATGATAAAAAAGATACACATGAAAGCGGAATTTAAAGAACCAGAGATACATATAACCTTTAAAACACGGTCCAGAAAAGCAGGAGATGGCCCACACAAAGAGTACAAACATTCACTTGAATGAATTTTCTTAGTCTTATATCGTCTAGCAGCGAACGGAAGCGAGAATGATAATGATATCGGTTCGAAATTGAAAATAAGATGATGAAACGCAATGTCGGATAACATCATAGATCCGTTCATTGACTCGACAATCAGAGCATACAAAGCAATTTTTTTTCAACAGTGCCTAATTCAAAGGACACCACACAATTTCATTTAATGCTAAATAATTGTTTTCATACGGTTTTTGATGTATTATTTGATTTTTCAGGAATTTGAATCTACAAAAAAGCGGGATTTTATTTTGATATTGTACATCGAGTCAGATATTTCAAATATATTCGATTGATGTATTTATTTCTAATGAAATTATCTAAGTTGAATAAGTCGCGTCTTCAATCATTAGTTGAATTTATTTTACAGTTTCTTCAAATAAAACTGCTATCAATTTTGAAGTTATAGCACGGTTTTGACTCTACTTTTCATATAAGTTTTAGAATTTTTAGAACTCTTCTTTGAAAAGAAAATGTACAGGAGAATCACTGAGATATACGAGGTTTGTTGAAGTGTTGGAAGGAGAATCTACGTTATCGAACAAGATCCTATGAAAATATATATTATTCTTTTGAACTGAGAATCATATACATGTACTTGCTGGCTGAATGGATGAATGCTATGCATGGTTAACAAAAAAATTAAATTCATAACCTAATCAGCTTAGTCACAGATATCGATATTGACATTTTGTAGAAAACCATAATGTCTAAGTTTGATATGTGGATCGAAAATTTTGCACCAAATTAAAGTCTTATAAATCAAATCGATTAGATTTTGCTCTATCATAAAAAAAAACAACATTTTTTCGGCCTATAGAGTCTGTACTTATATTTTACATGATTAGGTTTCGCAAATTCCGTTTCAGAAGAATGATAAAGCTACATGCTTGTCCCGAATTATCTTATGCCTGCTGTGGATTCTGAAGATGTGGTCAAAACACTCCTGCTCTACCTGTACAATAAATACAATAATGATTGTAGAAGCTAGTAATTCAACTTAGATGATATACATGTAATAGACCATTTTCATATCTATTTCTTGTCCCGACTTTGACTCCGTTTTAATAACGTTTTCAACAAAGGGAAGCAACCTACTGACCCGACAGTCTGGTTTGCGGTTCCATGGTAACAAGGGACAGCAGTAAAGCTCGAATATGAAGACATCGATTATCAGGGTAGGGGTAATATCTTGATTGTCTTTAGAAAAATTATTTCACATTACTTGGGTACTTACTAAAGTGAAAATCTTATCATTTTCGAAAGTAAATATTTACTTATCTTCCTATACCTAATGAGACCGAAAACCAGGTTGTCGGGTGTTAGCGAGTAACGTCCCTTTGAAAAAATGCTAAAATGGCGGTCATCCCGTAAATATGAAAATCGTCTATTGGAAATACACTATTCGAACATATCTGACTCGATCGACGTCCATACTCAAAATTAATCCCCGCTCTTTTGTAGATTAAATTCCTGGAAAATCAAAAAAAATAAAAAATAAATAAATAAAATAAATACAGCGAAAACTGTGTGAAAACAAATATTCAACTTCTGTTCGATAATTTTGTTATTACCCCCCATTTCATTGTTAGATTACTGTAAGTAACAGAATATCCGAGATCGCCTCAAGTTAAACAATGTGTTTTAGAGGGTGAATAAATTGAATACATTTTGAGAGAGTGTATTAATTGTATATATTTTAGATGGATGTATAAATTGAAAACATTTTGGATTTTTCTGCTGTCCCTCTTATTGCAATTTTTAAAGCCTGAAGTTTTTCTGAGTCGTTTGGTTTTGGGACATGTTTATAACCTCAAAATAAAAACTTTGTAATACAAATGTATCAGTATTTCTTTTTTGTTGTGTGGGTATTGTGATATTTTGTGGACCTACACACAACTTTGATTTCATGGCGAATATTTTTAGGACAAATAATATATTTGGAAAGAAGAAAACAACCCGTGTTATCTGAATTTGGCTTTAGTGATGTGGGATATTGTTCAAGTAACATTCCCTGGAATACGTATTGTGAACAAAACAACGCCTTGGCATCACCATATCTTGTAAAAAGGAACTTTCTCTTGGAAATGACTTTAGGGGGATCAAGGCCGGAAAAGGGAGTGGCTCTATGGTAGATTATACACGTATTGCATTATTCTACAAAAAGAATTGAAATTATGATTTCCCAAAGGTACGGAAACACTCGGAACCACACCTTTCCCATCACCCCGGATGCGCCAACGAGTGACATATTGGAATAATAAAGTTATGAAGTATGTTATTCAGGTAAACCCTAATTGACTGTAGTAAGTAAACCCAAAGCTGTGTTCCACGGTTCGGGTACAAATAACGTGTGAATACCCATGAAAAATTCCATACATCCAGTATTTGCATTTTAATCCACGTTTTATATTATAGTAATAATTCCTGTTCATCGATACATTTGTTACACGATTTGTAACTATTCATCTTCAGCGTCTTAGTCATAGTAATCAAAGCCTAATATATAATAAAACTATGTTATTGTTGTAAATTTATAAATTGACCTTTAACACTTAGATGAAACTTTATAGTTTATTTTCTATAGAAAGACTTATTTTAAATAGAAACGTGGGATATAGAATTTCACAAACGATGTTATCCATACTGTTATTACGACCTTGTAACATGCAATTGTTATCAAAGCAAACCTCACAGCAATGACGCTGCAATTTTGTATTTAGTGTTGTGGAAAAAATGGTAGAAATATTCTCGTATGAATTGAATTAAGCCTTAAATAGTGATCAATGTTAATATTGTTGAATTGTTATTTTCAGTTGTTAATAACAAAATACCGAAGTAACTACCATTTATTTCTTCGTATGCGCATTTCGACATCTTGTGTCTCATCAGTTCAGATAAAAGCAAACCATTTGGAAGCCCATTATCCGAAAACTTGTAAAAGCTCATAGAGAACAAATAACCAAATGGATCTTAATATAAAAGCAAACTTTCAGCTAAGAATAGAGCTATGCATAAGGGAGATACTCTTTAGCTTTAAAGAAAATTTTTTAAAATTTAGATATTGCACATTTTAAAATTCGGTTCAGCACCGACGTACTGACTACTGAGTTGGTAAATACCCTCGGGGACTAATGAATAACAAAATAGCGTAGTAACTACCAATTTATTTTCGACATAGTTGCATTTTGACAACATATGTCGCATCAGTGCAGATAAAACAAAAACATTTTGAAGTCTCCAAATCTTTCTGTGCCTTCCTCTGTCGTCTAGCGACAACATCATCGTCCCTTTTAGCTAACCCTTCACTATTTGCTACCATGTTTCCTTTAGTCTCCAACCCTTTCTCTTTCCTGTAGGTTTCCATCTAGAAATGTTGTTTAGCCTTCTTCTTAGTACGTGTCCGATCCGCTTCCACTTTCTCTCTTTCATATCGTCTCTGACGTCTTTTTGCGTTTTCATCCTATGCAGGTCTTGGATTGAAATCTTGTCGGGCAAATATATCATGCAGATTTTTAGCCACGTATTATTGAAAGTGATAAATTTGATGAGGTCACTATGGATCGTTCTCCAACACTAGCACCCATAGATCAACATCGATTTTACATTGTTGTTATAGAGTACGAGCTTGTTCTTTCTACTGAATGATTTTGATTGCCATATTGGTCTGAGTTAGCAGAAGGGGGTCCTTCCTTGGTATGGTCTAGTTTTGATGACTTATCACACTGTCCAAGCATGTAAATCTTCAACTCATTCATCAATATTTGTGTCGTCAATCTGAATAGTCGTTCTACTTGTAAACTCGAAACTTCGAAAACCCGATTTACATTGACTTTAAAATGTATATACAAATTGTCTGTATATTCTACATACAAGTTGAGGGGGTGAAGGGAGATCGGGAGAAATGGACACATGGAAGGTGTAATATTGCAGCGGAATAGTTTGACTAACCTGAAACTTTCGCTTACAAAAAATAAAGAATTTTGAATTTATCAACGGAATATTGTTGTCAATTCCGGACAGAAAATATAATGATTTCGATTTTGACACCCTTTCAGTATTTTTACCTTCATTTCGTCACATTCAGATGTGTATATGAAATTCTTTCCAAGTGCTAAACGTTGTCTTACTATTTTATTCACCGGAATTTTTCACCTGTTATACTTTTTCCGTCTAATATTTTCAATCAGCTTCTTTTTTTCAGAATTCAAAATCGAGAAAAAAGAATTTATATGTACTTGTAGTTATGTGAAGGACACCCCATCAAATCTCCAACTAGTTTATTTTTTCTAGAAGTTTAAGACTAGTTTTCTTTTTCTGCATTTCCATTTTTGATGAAAGTTACAACTAATAGGGTCTGTAAGTCTCGTCTAATTTTGGAACTTCCGGGACCAAAACTTGTACCCGGAAGTTGCATTTTAAACTAAAACATATGACGTTTCAAGCAAAAAATTTGAACGTCATAATCCTGCAGCGTCATAATTTGGCGGGAAACGGTTTCAAATTGCAATTTTATCGTGATTTCTCGGTGTCACATGACGAGACTTACAGACCCTATAACGGAAAAAGGTCACTTCTTTAAATATTCCGCTGGAATAACAAAAATCAGAGTCAAAAGACAAGGCCAAACGAGTACACAGAAAAACGATGACCTTATATACGGCTACAAAACACAGAAATTAAAACACAACATTCAAAACCAAGGCACTCAAAGTGTGAACTCCAAGTACACAAAACATGCATACACATTGCAAATACAAATTTTATTTTCATGGGTTTTATACTCGATTTTAATGGTTTATTTCAGTATTTTGTAACTCTTGGCCCAAACAACAATCCAGCTATTTGCAATAGCCTTTCCCTTGTTGGCATCGCCACTTACCAATTTTCTATAAAAAAAAAGTGGTATTTGCTATTATTGCCATTGCAAGGCCCCACCTGAACCAATACTTGAACTTAGATATAGGATTAAGGACAACAATGTAAAAACTTGGGAAGGGAAATGATGTTTTTCGCTCATATTCTAGCTATAGATACTTTTTTAATCAAACAACCTGGAAAACATCCGAAACCCCTTTAGACATAGTATTACTTATACAAATTGGAATTAATATTTTCCCGAGTTACACTGGCAGGCCACACAAACATTTCACCGAGTAACAGAGTTATGTTGCTCATACTCTGGCTATGATCATACCCATGCTATCATATGCTATTCTTAATTTTGGTGTAGGTGTTATAAATTGGTACATTCCAGTCTTTTACCAACATTTTCACAATCTTGTACAATGGACATCTTTACAAGAAAGGCGAGCAAAAGTTGGAAATTGGGGAAAACTTCCAATGACAGTTTGTAAATTTACCAGCCGCTAATCGAACTCCCAGGAACTGTTTTTTTTTCTGGACATCGCCATTTTTATGCTATATTCATTCAAAGGTTGTTATCGATAATGCAGGAAAATTGGATAAATCGAATGCGTATTTTTAGGGGGAGGGGGCATCAAAATTGCAAATAACAATTTTCGATGATGAGATCTATTGGTAGAAATGTTGCACTTGACTTTCTGGAGGGAATAGTTCTACTGGCATATGAATTATATCGTAACATATATCCTTTTATGACACCCTATACATACCAACAGATACAGCGAAACCCAAACAATCTAAGTGACGTGTAGAAAAATTAAAGGCGTCCCGATCTATTTCTTTGATTAATAAATACTAGTATATGTTAACAGAGACTTGCTATTATCGGAAGTTCGCACATTTGGGCACACAGAAGCTATAGTTAGTCGTCATATAAGCGGGAGGTTGATGCATCATTAAACCTGGTTTAACCCACCATTTTATTTATAAAATGCCCGTTCCAAGTCGGGAATATGACGGCTTGCCAAAAATGTTCTGTGTTGGATTGTGTTTCCCTGATTTAGTCGAATGTTATACGGATTTTCCTTACTGGTCTCTTCCTTTGATCGTTTCGGACTTTTATTGTCACTTTCATTTAGTTTCCACGACGCAACCAAGTACATCTCAAACTCTTCGTTACATATTACCGGTATTCCAATGGTTATCAGTGTTATTGTTTCCCTAGTGTGTCGGCATTTAAAGACCGATTCTCTAATTATTAAGATAATATGCATATCATATTTGCTCACATTTTTTTCTAATTTCAAAGTTAAATTCACAATAGCAACGATCTTGCAGAACCACGGGAAGTCTCAGCTTTTGCGCTTATTAGACACGGACCATTGGATTTTCGGGGGGAGGTATTTTTTAGAAAAAAAATTCTGGTCCCAATTTTCCCCCCAAAATTTTATGACCAGCACTTGGGTTGAAAAAAAATAATCTGGATCTGACTTTGTCCGTTAGAAAAGAAGCCTGGTTCAACGAAATTTCCTAGCATTGTATAGAGCGGAAAATAATAATCTGGCCCGCGAAGCGAGCAAAAAAAAATTCCAACTCGGGTAAAAATTCGAGCCCCCCCCCCCCTTAAAATCAAATGATCCGTGCCTTATTGTCGATTATTAAATGAGATTAACTAGGAGTTTTTCATATCTCTGTATCTACCTTTATATGTCTCTGGTTCCATTTGTCCGGTGTGAATATTTCATGTGGCTTCGATTGGCACGTTGTTTATGTCCATTTTTAACCACAAAAGCATTTCAGGTTCGAGACATTTTTTCTTTCGTCAAGTTGAAAATGCAACTCAATAAATGTGTATGGTAAGCAGGTAGAATGCAAATTAATAACAAATGAACAATAAAAGGATATGGAGTAAATACACACCGGTCAAATTTTTTACAAATATAAATACAATGGAAAACACTTCGTTGTTCTTCGTGTAAACAAAATGTACTTAATTTAATAATTACAGGTGACTTTGAAGGTACCATGTGTATATGACATGGGACGATCATTTTTAACCATTTTTATACCCCCGCTTTGCGGAAGGCATATAGTGTTCATGGTGTCCTTCCGCCCTTCCTTCCGTCCGTCCGTCTTTTTGTACCCAACAGCTGGTATCCATAACTCCTCCTAAACCACAGATTGGAATTTCATTAAACTTATGCAGGAGCTTAATTACATATTGTAGATGTGCACTATGCTTTTTGTTTTCAAATAATTCCCCCTTTTCCAGATTTTTGACATGTTTTGGACTTTGTCATTTTAACTCAATGCAAACCATATGGTGACCACATGGTATCCACTACTCCTCTTAAACCAGTATCAGAATTTCATGAAACTTATGCAGGAGCTTAATTATATATTGCAGATGTGCACTATGCTTTTGGTTTTCCTATAGTTCCTTTTCTTCCAGATTTTTGACATGTTTTGGACTTTGTCATTTAAACTCAATGCAAACCATATGGTGATCAAATGGTATCCACTACACCTCCTAAACCACTGATCAGAATTCCATAAAACATATGCAGGAGCTTAATTACATATTGTAGATGTGCACTACGCTTTTTGTTTTCAAATAATTCCCCTATTTCCAGATTTTTTTTACATATTTTGGACTTTGTCATTTCAGCTCAATGCAAACCATATGGTGACCACATGGTATCCACTTCTCCTCCTAAACCACTGATCAGAATTTCATGAAACTTATGCATGAGCATAATTACATATTGTAGATGTGCAGTATCGTTTTTGTTTTCCAATAATTCTCTTTTCCAGATTTTTGACTTTGTCATTTTAGCTCAATGCAAACCATAGGCGACCACATGGTATCCACTAGTCCTCCTAAACCACAGATTGGAATTTCATTAAACTTATGCAGGAGCTTAATTATATATTGTAGATGTACACTATGCATTTTGTTTTCCTATAATTCCCTTTTTTATAGATTTTTTACATGTTTTGGACTTTGTCATTTTAGCTATTTTACTTGGACTATGCAAACCATATGGTGAATACCTGGTATCAACTTCTCCTCCTTGACCACTAATCAGAACTTTATGAAACTTGTGCAGGACCTTAATTAAATATCATACACGTGCACTTTGTATTTTGTTTTCCAGTTATTCATTTTTTTCCAGATGTTAAAGAAAATGCAGGAAGAGGCGGAGGTGGGGGTATCCGTGGCCCACTAGGCCGCAGTAACTCTAGTTTGTATTCATTTGATTACCAAAACATTTCAAGTCAGTTATTAATGAGGTTTGACCATTGGTTATTTAGCGCCACACAGCTATACTCTTGTCATTTATCCGCGTCAACTGTAGAACCTAATTTTCCTCAGCTTTTAGTATATTGATTTTTTTCATCTTAGTATATCTAGAGCATGAGGGTCTCACGTTCTTTTACATACATATATAATATGTTAAAAATATGTTATAAAATAGTGGCTTCAAATGGTTTATAGAAACAATGTTATTTTATATTATATGTGTGTTCACACATTCTACACGAAAAGGAAGAAACTTGAAATGGTTTCATTTATTGGCACCCCTTAAATCGAACTTTAGTATAATTTACAACGAAACTAAGTATTCATTCCATAAAGGCAATTACTCCCCATATTGACCTCGACCAAATCATTCATTGTTTGTTTTTAGCCTATTGGTAGGTGAATACTGCGTCTTGACCAGTAAATTGCTGAGTCAGGGCTATGTTCAGTCATTGTTGCTTTCGTCCCTTCGGAAATTTTGTGTTTCTGTGTTGGTTTAAACTTATTTTATTTGCATAAAAATACAAATAGGATAAGACACGAGCAGGAACTTGCTCACGAGGTCCTCTCCAAATTACAATTAATAACCACAATTAGACATGTTTCTGTGTGTTACCAAGACATCATAGATAGATATGAAATGTCGGTGTCACAAATGAAAACTGACAATTTCGGCTGGATTACGTCTTCCCGGGTTTGACATTGCCGATTCTGACTTTACCCTGTACGATTGACCCACTTACAGTGTGACGATTGCTGTATACAGAGCAGGACACGCTTACCCTACCGAATCACCTCGTCTCACTCTTTGAGAGTTCACACTGTTAGTGCTTTAGTTTTTATTGTTGTATTTGTAGAGTTTGTGGCTGAATAGTGTCTTTGGTCTTCCGTCTTACGGTGTTCTGACTTTTGCCTTGTCTCTGGACTTTAATTTATGTGATTTTGTTCTTTGTTCCTTCGGTATTATGCTACCGTTGTTTTGACGCAATGTATGTATGCTCTCGTCTTAACAGGAAAAAAAGCGTGCTAGTCTTCAATAAAAACTATGTCTTTCTTATCATATCCAATATCATAATATATATTTTGACGTTTGCTTAATTGTCCTTTTTTAATGTTTCTCTGACAGGAAAATCTGAAAGAAAAGGCATAAAACCTGACATCAAATGTTATAAAAATCATTCACGCTCAATTAAAAATTAAGACTCTGCAATTAACATGACAGATTTTGTCAGATCAGTTTCAATCAATATTTTACCTATCAAGATCGTAATGTTTTGCATTAATAAATAAATAAAGTATATTGTGGCCCATGAACTGCATAATAAGTTACTTTGATATCACCAGTGATTATTTAATTTTTATATTGATCTATTTATTCCTTATCTGTTTTCATATTTGCATTTTAATTTATCCGAGATAAAATGATATGCGAACGTGAATAGGAAGTTACATCTGCGCATGCGTTACCTAAAAAGAACATTACCGGACTTTTGTGGGTCAGGTTAATTCAGTGAAAAGATTAGATCGTGGTATTTAAACTTCTTGTTGACATGAATCAGCGAAAATTCAAAATCCAATGAAAAGTAGATTTCATTCATATCCGTATATATACACGATCATTAAATTCCCTCTCGTTAAAGCTATTTAATTGACCGAACATGTGTGTACGTTTAAATTATAGGTAAAAAATCTTTTCATCACTTTACAGTATACAAAACGATTATCTAATAAATTATTTAGAGACAGAAGTGTAAACTATACACGTAACGGAAATTTAAGGTCGGGAAATAGATAAACTGTCAGTGCAAAGCGTATCGATAACATTTACGTATTATTGGATTTTACGAGAATATATTTTCGTTTACTTATGTTTTGATTGAAAACAAATAAAAAATATGAAGATAAAGACGTTTCGATTGATTTTTCTATTTGATCTGCACGAACCCTAAGTGTTTCCGAACAGAGTTACAATAGCGAAGGAATGAAATTCTAACCAGTGCCAAAATCTTAGATAAATATTTTTCTTACCGCGAAATAAACATCAAGAAATAGATAAAAGATATATGTCATGCTATCAGGCATCGATTTCTCTAACAGAAAGCGCGTGCAATCATAGGAAAATGCCGAAAGATTTAAAGAAAACTACCACTGTTTCTGTAATTACAGTGACAGAAATAGGAACCGAAAAATCGGATTTATCCAATTGCTCATCTAATGACAGTGAATGCAGACTTGTTCTGAATACCAAAGACACAAAGCCAAAAGATAATTCATGTTGTAACGCTGTAGCCAAATTATTCGTTTCTGCAATATGTGGAATTATTTTTGGAATCGCCTTGGAGAAGGCTAGAAGTGAGTACATATATTTAGAATTATTAATTGCATTTAATCATTGGTAGTTCAAGAGGTGGGCTCCGGTTGTTGGGGTCACCTTTTACATTTTTTGTTAATTTTCAATTTAGACAAAAAATGGCAAACAAATGCTTTGAACCAACTTTTTCTTGGACCCTATAAAGGAACACTAATTTTTTTTAAGGCTCCAGTGTGTAAAATTTTAAATACTCGAAATATTAAGAATTATCTTATCATATTGAATATTTCAATTTTACTTTAAAAAAAATCATCAGAAATATTTTGGATATATTTATTATTGTAAAATTAAGAAATAAGTCTTACTGTTTGCCTTTGTACTCCTTTTGCCTTTTGCCTTTTGTACTCTTTGTATCAAAACGGATGACAAATTGACACTTTAAATACACCATGTTTTAATCAATTAATTTGTCGGATTTTCGAGACACCAAAACAAAATACATACTGATAATATTATAAATATTGCAGCATGTATTTTCAAATATTTGCATACCATGCAAGTATTAGTAAATTGATTTTGTTTTCTTTTTTTTTAAACAAATATCAGATCAATAGTAACCTAATATTCTTATCTAAATACGCGTAATACTTTCACAAAGCGTACAATTGAACACTTTGCCTTGGCAAATGTTGATGCAATGTACGCGGCAAATGCATTTTATCATATATTAATACGCGTTGATATGTTCAGTTGATTCTAAAATGTTTCGATGTGTGAACATTTACCAATAATGATTCAATTCTCTTGTGCATAACGCTTTATCATCTTTGTGTGTAACAACATTATTTCTTTTTCAAAATATAAATATGTACATGTAATTTATAATTTCATGTGAATTACCGGCATCGCAACAAATTTTCGTTGTGAAAATGACAAATCAAGTTTTGGCTCGAATCAATACAAAAAACAGCTAAAAAGTATGTCAGAAATAACAAAATACAGAAGTTAGTGTAATTTAGATTTTACATATTGCCATTTCGACAATTTCTGTCTCTTCAGATCAAATCAAAATATTTGGAAAATATTTAGATTTTACATATTGCCATTTCGACACTTTCTGTGTCTTCACATCAAATCAAAATATTTGGAAAATATTTAGATTTTACATATTGACATTTCGACACTTTCTGTCTCTTCAGATCAAATCAAAATATTTGGAAAATATTTAGATTTTACCTATTGACATTTCGACACTTTCTGTCTCTTCAGATCAAATTAAAATATTTGGAAAATATTTAGATTTTACATATTGCCATTTCGACACTTTATGTCTCTTCAGATCAAATCAAAATATTTGGAAGACGTGAACCAAAAATTTATAAAATCAGAAATAGCACAAATAAACAAATGCAAGAAAGCCAAAAACAGCTAGGGACAGAACACAACCACTTTATTCGGGTTATACGATGTGGTTTGTTTCCATTGATTTATTCACATTTTGGGGCTTGGTTCATGGTGTGAGGTGCCTCACTGTGTTGAAGACCATACGGTGACCCCTAGATGCTTTGTTGTGGGTCGTTTTAAACTGGGGATTGGATGTTGTCTCATAGACATTTACCCCATTTCCTTTCTTTTTCATATTATGCTACAATATGCCCAGAATGGTGAGGAAAAAATATAAAGTTTGAACTTAAATGTGTGTAACTCTTTAAAATATTGGTTTCTTGATCCAGTACCAAGTACTTGACAATATGGTTGGGTATTTCATTTGAATGATAAACAGTCCAACTGTTTGTTGATTTACTTATCACGGCACCACACGAACGTGTATGCATTTCAGGGGTTTAAGCATAAACCATGAATTCCTCTGTATTAGGGAACAGCAAGACTGAAAACCGTATAAATATGCTACATTTGTATGTTGATCATTTTATAGGTATAATTATAATAAAAAATAGTAATGGTGAATTACATGATACCCCGCCACGTTTCACAAAATTTCGAAGTATCAAGGGGCATAACTTCAGAACCCCTTGGACCTCTGAACCCATATTCGAACTCGACCTGAGTTTTGTGGTGAACAAGCTACATACCAAGTTTGAAGACTGTATGTTATTCCGTTCAAAAGTTATCAGTCGGAAACCTTCGGGGGATGGACGGACAGACGGACACACGACTGAGGGTATCAAATAATACCACGCCACTACGTGTGGCGGGGTATAAAAAGAAGACATAATGTTGATATCTCCATGATATAACATAAAAGTTTAACCATGGCATTTCTATCAAGTAATAAGACATAAATATTGTAAAAAACGAAGAACGTGATTCCTGGTGGTAAGAAAAATCCGTTTTAACCATGCACATAAAATGAAAGAAACAAAAGAAAAAAAAAACAAGAACATAACAACATAAACATAAACGAAAACAAAACACAAATATAAAAAAACTAATGGAAACAAACAAAAACCAAACGCACAAAATAAAACAAATCGAAAAGGACAAAATAAAACACAAAAAAGCACAAAAACAAAATAAAAAGCAAAAAATATGAAATAACAAATTAAAGGAAATAGAGAATATTGGCTTAAAATATGTAGTACGAAGTTGCAAGTCGTTTTTTCTTGAGGATGCATCTAACCTGCCTCTTTCAGTTACACTGAACTTCATGTATCTTGTTAAAAAGAATAAATTATTTGCTAGACATAAGTTTACCTTTTTACGAATTATATATATATATAAAATATGAATTGTAACAATAGAAATAATTGACAGATTTATTTAAAAGCAGTTTATCAAACGGAAAAAAATATCATAAAATCTACATGCCACAGTGGCACTTAGAACTAGGTAAATTAATTTTAATTAAAGAATCAAAAACTGAACGTGTAAATAGTACCAATGAAAATCCAAACGCTTCAAAACATATACAAATGTATATCATTTAGATCCTATTGTTAATTTGTTTTCCATCAGGTCTTACAAATATTTAGGTTAATGGATTTCCAAATATTTTGATTTTATCTGCACTGAGGAGACATGAGTTGTCAAAATCCGCATTTGCAGAAACTAATATAACAGTAACTGCAATATTTTGTTATTTATATTTAATCGCAATAATTTTTTTAACAATATATAGAATTTTAGTGAATCTTTTAAAAATCCAGAAGATAAACTATTTTGGATATCGGAACTTGGGATTTCAGAATTTTAAATTGTAACTAAAGGAAATATACAATAGAAAATGCATAGGCTGTACCCTTTTATCCCTTACATAATGTAATCAATAGACGTCCGAGGGACATAAAGTGCAAATACATTTGTCACCAAAATTTGCAATTGAATTGCAGCTTAAAATCGAACAAATCCGTTTACGTATTAGCTTATCAAATTTCAATGGAAACGTGAAGAAGAAAATGATCTTTGAATTTTCACCACTTCTTTTCCTTTCTGTGCGATCACAACTTCTGTTGAGCATAGCATTTTATTATACGCCCCGCTTTAGCGGGCGGTATATAGTGATCATGGTGTCAGTTCGTCCGTTCTTATTCCGTCCACCATAGGGTCACATACTTTGTGGCAACAACCCCTCCTAGACCTCTACGTGAAATTCAATGAAACTTTCACAGAATGTTCAGTAGATATAGCCATTGTGCACCAGCTATTTAAAAATTGATATGACTTAATATTATTTTGTTGGTTTTTTTTACTTCGTGAGTCAAATGGGGAGCGGGATATATATATTAATGAGCTTTGCTCACAAGTTTTCTAGTTTAGCTTGTCTTGATTGGCCAAATTTATGCTCATATGAAGTATCTAATAATGCTTAAACTTAAAGCATTGATATTTTTCAACGGCGCAACGTAGCACTAAACGGCCTCCATAATTAGTTGCTACAGTACCATACTCAGTTTAACTTTCAGTTTAGTTTGATATTGCATAACTTTGAATCATTCAATAGGTTTTAATTTCCACTAAGCAAACAAAAAATCTTTATATAAGGTGATATAATTAAGAAAAGGTAAGGTATATATGTCATTTGTATGTATATTTATTTATTACATCATAAAAATATTGGTTCAATGATATAAGGAATGTTAAGTTTTTCTTGCTTCATGATGTAAAAGGCTATACGACATTCATATTCTGCAGGGTTGTTTCTTTTTGCTTTGTTTTGAATTGTACATTTTGTTTTTGATGTTTGTTTGTTTGTTTGTTTTTTGCTGCTGTTTTTTGTTTTTGTTTTGTTTTTTTGTCTGTCTGTTTGTTTTTTTTTTTTGTTTTTTTATTTTGTTTTTTTATTTTGTTTTTTTTTTTTTTTTT
>MJUU01020104.1:60624-81815 GCA_002080025.1 Modiolus philippinarum
CTTATGCAAATAAAAATACTTTTCTTCACAATTATGTTTCGTCAGCATGGGAATGGATACTTAGTGCAAAAGAAAAACCAACGTCTTTTACAGATGATAAGGGATATTACTTTTAATTGCGAATTTTTCTTTTTAAATTTATTTTCAAAGAAAAATCTGTCAACTTAAAATAATATCATTACACATTCAAATGGAACCGATTTTCCGACTGTGCGACTATAAGCAAATGTAATGTAAATCGACAGAGCGCGTAGGAATATGGAGAAACTTTGCCATGCTTGTTACACCTGTTATAATGTAATTGTATATTATTTACGTATACAGGTACAAAAAAAGAACGAGGCCTAGTTGGATGGGATTCAGGTGGAAAAGCAGATGACAGCGAAGAACTGATTGGAGATTATGCTGAAAGTGTTGAAGTTTACGAAATACAATTTTTAAGCAAAATTCTCGCTAGATATCCAATTTTGTCCCGCCTTCCATTTTCACCTACATACAAAGGAAAGAAGATTTAAATTCATTAAACTTGTTCACACCATAAAACTGATAAACGATTAAATAAAGTATATTCATCGTGCTCGTATATATGTGTTTTCATTACTGTCGGGAATTTGTTTTAAGGTTTTTTGGTGAAAGAAGGAATATAGACACGTAAAAGCTAATGTAATCTTTATTCGTCCGAGTCTTCTAGGCATAATGGATCGTAGTTGGTTAGTGATTATATCTTGATTATATCTTGGATATGACATATTTAAATCACGACCTAATGCAAAACATAACTGTGCAACAGTTTGGCAAGCGAATTTAACCAAATTGCAGAGAAACCCGGTTTCGGTTAGTGAAACCGGGTTTTGCGGTCTTTAAAGCTAGGCATATGGCACATATTGTCCTCCCCCTTGTTGCGCATGCGCCAAAAATCAGAGATGTCGCGATTTTATCACTATATAGATTTATATAGTAATCGTAATTAAAAATTGCAATCAAAGATCCCACGAAGACAAACAAATTTTTGTTTTGTTATTTTCAGATTATTTAATTTTTGCTCTTTCTTGGCATGTTTTTCAATCCAAAATAAGTTGATGTTTTCATCCGTCACTTTTGATTTAAAATTTGGTACCATTTTGCTTGAAGTTTGTATATAGAATATTCTCTGAAACGTATAGACTATGCACTTTTGATCCACAAATGCATCTTATTTCCTAAAATTACAATATTTGTTTTGTTATCATTGTAAAGAAGAAAGGCTCGGGAATCCAAACATATTTTTATAACAAAAATAACTTTTAAGATTGATCCGTCACTTTTGGGGTAAACTTTGAAAAAAAAACTTTTCCCCTAAAAATCAAAGTCAAAGCGATTCGCTTCAATAGAAAATAAACATGACAAGGAGTAAATTTGACAGATAATACAAGTCGATGGTTATAATTTTAAAATGATTATTATTTTCAAAATAATAATAAAAAATATAAACATAAAAATTATGCAATAAAAAAGTATTAATTTAAGGGAAAAGGAAATGGCACGCCTAAATTTTCTTAAAATTGTCCGGTTAACGAATTTATTATGGCAACATAATATACATCCCAGATTTACATGCACCGAAATAAAAATAAATGGGCAAAAAAGTTAAATTGTAACTTACAAAAGTTTACAGAATGTTCTTACTAGATATATAATAATTTCATATTTAACACTGACAGATGTAATAGATAATTCATAATCTATGAATCCGGACAATTTATCATTACCCCCGCAGTGACTTCAAACACAATTACATAATTATTTATTCAATCTACTAGTATCATATTTTATTTGTAAGTAGATAAAAACACAAAATGTATTTTCATGTTTTTTCAAAGAAATGTTGGAAAATTAGCAAGAGAAATTTTTATTGATTTGTAATCAATGTAATGATTTCATTGATTTAGTATTTTTTTTTTACATTCAAGCACAATGATGGTGTATTGTTATGTTGCATTTATTTAGATAACAGATGAATATTTTAGCCTGTACCCAGGAGGAATATTTGTCCAAAAGTTTGGTACATTCGTGCCGTTGACCCTTTAAAAGTGAATCTGTTCAAGACGGGAAAATGGTAAAAACCCTATTCTGGACTAATCGTAAAGAAAACTTTGCAGTGACATATTAAGCACCATTACAGTTATATACATATATGGCTTAGAAATTTACAAAATTTAATGTTCAAGTTAAGGTGGAAAACGTGTTTAAAGGAAACTTCTTTAAGTATAAAGGATTTGAATTAATGCCAAAAAGCATACCCTGTACGAGGCAATAAGACGACAAAATCATGATTATATTCCCGTTACCTCCCCCTCTTTTCGCCAAGAGCCTGTCGGGAGCTTGTGAAACCTTGACGGGTAACAATATACAATTAATGACTTTTGATGAGGTTAATACCACAATTTAACAACCCAAGAGATGTGATTATTACCGAGGCCGTTTACGGCCGAGGTAATTATCGGATCTCGAGGGTTGTTAAATTGTGGTTTTAACCTAAATCGAAAGTCATTAATTGTTTTATTATATGAATAGTTGTTTACCGTTTTACGTTTTAATTTTGCTTTTCCTTCTTTCAACAGTTTAGTCTTGACGCTTTTTTTGTTTTGGGCCGAAATGTATTTTCCCTGTTTCTATATATGGGTACACGCAGAAGTGTTAAAAAGTGATGTTAACCTCACGTGCTAAATTGCGCGGTGATCATCACATTAAAAACTAGGATTTTCCCTGTTACTATTTATGGATACACGCTGAGGTGTTTAACAGTGATGTTAACCTCACGTGCAAAATTGCGCGGTGATCATCACATTTTGAAAGGGAAAGCGAAGTACTTATTTATCCAATCAGAATCTTGTATATTTATAGTCATGTAATAATATCCATTATAGGCACTATGCATTGTACAACATGTGCAATTCACTTTATTAATTCAATGATATCTTTACTTGCAAATTTCACCCTTCAGGGTCAATCAAAACATACAGTAATACAAAATTCATACACATACATACAACAATAATCGTACAAGTCTTTAAGTCAAACGGGAAGACTCCTAGACCGGCGTGGAC
This sequence comes from Modiolus philippinarum, assembly GCA_002080025.1. Classification (NCBI taxonomy): domain Eukaryota; kingdom Metazoa; phylum Mollusca; class Bivalvia; order Mytilida; family Modiolidae; genus Modiolus; species Modiolus philippinarum. The sequence continues at coordinate 63,711 of MJUU01020104.1, forward strand.
CCTATAGTAATGCTAAAGATTCTTTTAAAAAGGTACAAATCACCGGTAAAAGGGAGTTTGGATTGAGAAGGAAATTAACTATATTAAATGGAGAAAGGTTTTCGAATGTTGTGAAGTTTAATTTCATTTTTTTCTAGTAAATCTAATCGGTGTTCTTCATTTACTTTACAATTCAACAGAAAATGACACTCATCTTCAACTACTTTGCAACTCTGGCATATTGTTTGTTGACGAGGGATATTTTTATAGCGACCAGTTTCTATCTTTAAAGAATGGTCACCAAATGCGAAATTTGGTTAATATTTGTCTATATTTAAAAATTCTCAATACACAAATGTATCATAAAAATTGACTACGCGTCTGAATATGTGAACGAAACAAACGTCAAGCTACTCCATATTTTTCAATATTTCATACTTTCGGTTCCTTGGGTTTAAAAACAGATATATGATAACTCGTGCTCTAACTAGGAGAAGATGTGCCGATACAAATTGTTAGTAGCTTTGTTAATCACATTTATGAGTGCAAATAATTAAAGGAAAAGAGAACTTAATCTAGTTTCAAATATGAAAACACACTGAAATTGAAAAGATATTGTACATGAAAAGCAAATCAATTAAATATAATCAGACTGTGTTTGCATCTTTTTGTGTTTGCATCTTTTATACAATTATCTATAATCGACTTTGTTTTGTGTTATCTCTACAAAACCCCGAGATAAAAGTGACAACAAAAGTCAGAATCGGCATTAAACAGTAGGGGGCTTTATTATATGATAATGCAGATATCCTTTAATTAATTATTAAAATATGTTTTAACCCCCCCTTTTTCGTCAGATGATGTCAGGGACCAGAACTTTTGCACAGCCATTTCAAAAAAATGGGCCAATTCAGTACAACTTATTTGCTTCATAATACACTTAAAAAAATACGGGTTAATATAAGCGCGTCCCATGTTTTTTTTCTGTTAATCAAATGTTAGATCGAGAGCAGTCAAAAATACTCTTTCAGAGGAAAGAGTATCAGTAGAGAAAACTAGGAACTCTTGAGTTGAATAACATACAGGTTTTGTAACTTGAAACGATTATGATAACCTTGAGTGTTTAATCCAGTGTCAATATATTCTTTATTTGTCTATATTTTAATACATATCTGAACTGGCCTAGCATAGATACTCTAGTCAAATTAAAAAGTTTGTGAAAAAGAATCACTAGAACATATGTTAATGTGAACCTGTTTCGGGTCGGGAGAAAAATTGGGCTGCAAAAGGTGGGGGTGTTTCCGGATGTTAGAAGCCCCGTTTTCTGGCAAAAAGTTTTGGTTAAAATTGGGCAAATATTGACAAAAAACTCCACTGGACCCCTCCTTCTTTTCTAGAGACCAACTGAAACCCCGTTTTCTCAAAGACTGGGTTCGCCGGTGTGATAAATATTTGCCCAAATAACACAAGCCGTTAGGAAAAGGTTGATTCATAACACGTTCTTCTTTTTCAAAGTTTATGTCGTTAACAAGAGTTGTCAGAAGACAACATAGCTCGCCGGGGATTCCAGTAACCTCAATGCACAATAAATTCGAAAGTAATAGAAAGCTCTAATCAAAAGAATGTCACATACCAAATATGAAGACCCCACCACTAAACAACTTAATTGTAGAAGCAAAGATATAAAGTTTTCAAAAAATTGCCCTCCGGGCAAGGTCAAGGTCAAACAAATTGGGTACCACAAGAAAGCTCTCACCATAAGGAAGTTACATACAAAATATAAACACCTTACCACTAAAGGCCAACCTTCTAGAGGCAAGGTTAAAGTTTTTTACAAATTGCCGTCTGGGCAAGGTCAAGGTCAAAATGTCTACAAGTATGGTACCAGAAGAAAGCTCTCATCATGAGGAAGTTACATACCAAATATGAACATCCTACAACTAAAAGCCTACCTTCTAGAGGCAAGGTCAAGGTCAAAATGTCCACAAATATGGTACCACTAGAAAGCACTCATCATAAGGAAGTTACATACCAAATATGAACACCCTACCACTAAAAGCCTACCTTCTATAGGCAAGGGTGAAGTTTTTTAAAAATTGTCCTCAGTGCAAGGTCAAGGTCAAAATGTCTACAAGTATGGTACCAGAAGAAAGCTCTTATCATAAGGAAGTCACATACCAAATATGAACACCCTACCACTAAAAGCCTACCTTCTAGAGGCAAGGTTAAAGTTTTTTTTAAAAATTGCCCTAAGGGCAAGATCAAGGTCAAAATGTCTACAAGTATAGTACCAGAAGAAAGCTCTCATCACAAGGAAGTCACATACCAAATATCAACATCCAAGCTATTCAGGTCTCAATTCCACAAGCCAGGTTAAAGTTTTGCTGACGCCGACGCCGACACCGGGGGTATGACAATAGCTCTCCGGACATTCGTCCCGGCGAGCTAAAAAGTAAGCATGATCTTTTTTCAGACAAAGTCTAATTTCATAATTAAAGCTAGAACAGTGACGGCCAAAAATATTTATGAGTGTGCACTTAGCAAAAATTCATACAATTGTCCGACAAAAAGACCTGCAAACTTTCCGAATACATCTAGAACTAGAGGTGATCTATGTTATGGTTAGAATAGCATGCTAGAAATAAAATGATTTGAAAATTGTGCGTTGGGTCTATAGGTAAATAAAAATAGTGTGGAACTGAATATACATGTCCCATCTTCGATGAAAATTAAAGTCTACTTTCACAAATTTTAAATAATAAAAAAAATAAAATGACATGCTGTAAATAATGATGTTCCTTGACAGACGAATTCTGTGTGGTTGTGGCATAATCGACACAAGTCGAGGTCCCCCCTTTTCCCCTATATCTATAGATGAGAAAATTTAAATATAAATTATTGCTAAGACATTCTCTGTAACGACACACTGATAAAGAATATTTGAGATAAGAGAAACATGTTAATTAATACCCGATAACATGTTATAAAACGTTATCTCTAAACATAGACTGTTTCCACTATATCATTATCACGGCGGGAACCAGATAATTTATGTTCAGATGGTAAATTTGAATTATCTCCCGTAAGCAGGACAATATGTGCCATATGTTTCAGAATTCCTGGACTAAACTCGACTTAAGTACTTCAAATGTGAGTTTCCTCTTAGAAATACAAACAATGCTCAGCATCCAATTGGTTTCTGAGGCAAAACCCAAGTTTCCTCAAGCATTTGTAGGTTTTCCACACCAGCACCGGGTTTCGCTCTACAGAAACCTTGTTTTGCTCAAGCTGAAAAACTGTACTTTGCTGTTGAAAACCCCGCTATGTGTACCAAACATATTTTGAGCTGTTACAATTAAAATGTAATTAGAACTGTTTAAAATAGGTAAGTTTTACGAAAACAATATAACTTATTATTACAGATTTAAGCCTTCTTCAATTCGCCCTTTAGTATAGTCACAGCTTCGTGAAACATAATTTGGTCGTGCATTTGAAAAACGAGACGAGACAGTTTGATTTTCGACCCATGTCGTTCAACAGCGTTTCCTTTGTGACTTCATAGTTGATTTCCAGATAGATGTTAAACAGCAATTTTCGTCCACTTTGTCTCAAATGAGCTCCCTTTTCCCTTAAAAATGCTAATTCTGGAAACTTGGTAAAATGTTACCATTAATTCAATGAAGATATATAAATATTTATAACTAAAGCCTGAGGGGTGAGCTTTTGAAAAAAAAACTTGGCTTTGCATCAGTCCTAAACTAATCATTCAGATATCTTCTCCTCTGAAACCACTGACCAATTGGAACCAAACCTGGTCACAATAGTCATGTGTCATCCAAGAATGAATCCAGCGGGGAACTTAGTTTAACATTGGACGCTATGAGTTACACATTCAAAGATCTTCCCTTCTGAAACTACTTGGCCAATCAGAGCCAAACTTGGTCGTAAAGTTGTCCTTAATATGGGACTTTCGAGATATGAAAGGCAGAAATTAGTTCATCATATACCAGTAAGCTGCCGTAACCGGATTCCTGGCCTATTGACTAAATATATACGTCCTAATGACAAAACTATCCTGTCTCCTTTGAGACATGTACTTCTACATGAAATATATCACTAGATTTTAATTGACGAAAAATAATTAACATGTAGCGCTATAAAATGAATAAAATATAAATTTCCCTCCGTAGCTCAACAGTGTTCTATTAGTTACTGATTCCATCCCGTATTGACCCCCTTTGAAAAATGATTCCGACAAGCCCGCTTAATATCCAAGATGGCAAACTAGCAAAGAACATATTTAACATTGTGTTCTATTGGAAAAGATTCAAAGATATTTTCCTCTGAAGCCACAAAGCCAATTGGAAACAAACTTGGTCACAATAGTTCTTTGGTTGCCCCATAAAATGTTGTCCTAGATGGCCATTAGCGGGAAACTTAGTTTAACATTGGAACCAAATGGACCATAGGATTAAAAGGTGTTCTCCTCTTATACTACTCTGCCAAATTTTCACCAAACTTAGGCACAACAGTCCTTACATGGTTCCCTTCAGAAGAGTGAACGACAGGAAAGTTTGCATCTCATCCAGGATGGCAGCCGATGGGGAACACGGTTTCGCATTGAACCCTATGGAAGCACATTCGAAAATCTTCTCTTCTTAACTCACTTGACTAATTTTAACCAAACTTGTGCACAGTATTGCTTGGGTGGTCTACTTTTAAGAAGACACACACCCCATCCAAGATGGCTTCCAACGTGTAACTGAGGTTAACATTGGACCCTATGGGAAAATATTTTCCTTTGGAAGTACTTGACCAATTGGGTCCATGCTTTATCACAATTGTCCTTAATTAGTCCCATTAGAAAAAAAACGTGTCCGGGAAGCCCGCATCTCATCGACGATGGCCACAGTCGGGTTACATGGTTTGACATTAGACCATATGGGAAAATATTCAAAGAGATTCTCTTCTGAAGCCACAAAGTCAATTAGGGTCAAACGTTGTCACAATAGTCCAAGGATTACCCCTTAAAATGCATGTGTCCAGCAAGTCCCTAGCTCATCCAAGATGGCATCCAACTTAAGTTTAACATTGGAACCTTTGGGAAAACACATTCCAAGATCTTCTCCTTTGAAACAACATGCACTTGGCTAATTGGAACCAAACCTTGTCATCGTTGTCCTTAGCTGCCCAATTTAAAAATGTGCCCGGATAGTCTTCTGAACATGCCAACAAATTGCTGGTATTCTGTGATCAAAGACTCGAATTACGGCGCATTTTTCTGCATCATTACAAATAAATTTACATGACAATAAATATAAGAAAGTTTGAAACAATTTATCCAAGATCTATTAATTGACCACTGACGGCTGTAATATGACTCTGGTCATTGTAAACTCCTTATTGGCGTGACGCTTTGCATGAAATCGTGGAATGCCAATTTTCCCCAGAAATTTGTCGGCATGACTACTTGGCTTATTTGAACCAGACTTGGTCATTTGTCCTTAGTTGCCTTCTCAGTTTCAAAATGTGTCCTGCGTGTCCACAACACATCAAAATTGGCCACCAGCAGAGAACATTGTATGGGTAAGGTTTCAACGAGCTGCTCTTCTGAAGCCAAGAAGCCAATTAGAACCAAAATTGGGCACACTAATCCTAAGCTGTTCCTTTTTAAAATGTGTCCAGCGAGTCCGCATCTCATCCAAGATGGTTGCCAGCGGGGAACATATAATACGTTCCCCTGAGATTATAATGATATTAAAGTGGTCATTGAAAATTTAAAGTAAGAGACAATGTTGAACTTAATTTTAGGATGACCCTGGCCACAATTTTCCAATAATTATATAATAAAAACATGACTCAATGTATTTAAATTACTGTATTGTACTTCAAAATTGCCACTTACCGGTACTTTAAAACAGCGATAGATTGCGTGAAAGTAATTAAAGATGTCAAACGTTTGTACACAAAAGCCCTTTGTTGCTTCAGAGGAGATCTTTGAATCTTTTCCCATAGGGTCCAATGTTAAACTATTTCCACGATGGCGGCGATATAGCATGTGGTGTGGACTTGCCTGACACATTTTAAATTATCTTGCCCTTTCGCTACCATCTTTGTTGAGGTACGAACTTTAAAAAAACATAAGCTTTGAAGAAGACCACCCAAGGACTATTCTTACTAAGTTTGGTTAATTTTCCCAATGGTTTCAGAGGAGACCTCTGAATGCATTTCCCTTAGGGTCCTGTGTTGAACTGTGTTGCCCACTGGTAACCATCTTGAATGAGGTACGAACAATTGAAATCACAAATTTTGAAGGAGATCACCCAAGGACTATTGTGACTACGTTTGGTTCCAGGTGGCCACATGGTTTAAGAGGAGGTCTTTTAATGCATTTCCCCAAGTGTCCTACGTTAAACTTTGCTTCCCGTTGGCGTCCATCTTTGATAAGTTATGAATATAAAAAGCAAAAAAATGTGAAGGGGACCTCCAAAGACTTTTGTGACCAAGTTTGGTTCCAATTAGCTCACAGGTTTCAGATAAGATCTTTGTTTGCATATCTTTTAAGGTACTATGTTAGCTATGTTCCCCGCTGGTGTACTTCTTGGATGAGGTACGAAGATATAAAAAAATATATAAAAAAATAGAGGACCATTCAATAACTATTGTGACTATGTATGGTTCCAATTTGCTCAGTGGTTTCAGAGATGGAGATCTTTGAATGCATTTCCCATAAGGTCTTTTTGTTAAACTATGTTCCCCGCTTGTTGCCATCTTGGGAGAGATCGCAAACCTTGAAGGGGACACCCAAAGACTATTTTGATCAAGTTTTGTTGCAATTGGCTCAGTGGCTCAAGAGGAGGTCTTTGAATGTATTTCCCATAGGGTCTATGTTCCCGCTGTCGGCCATCTTAGATAAAGTATACGAACATAAAATTCACAAACTTGGAAGGGGACCACCCAAGGACTATTATGAGGGAGTTTGGTTCCGAAACACCCACTGTGTAGCTATAGCTGTAAAAAATGTATATATCACCATGCAATTATTGGCAATATTTTACAGTGTCTTACGGGAAAAAGGGCAGCAAAGTTGACGAAAATCGATGTTTACAGCTATCCGTAAATCAAGTAAGACGCTATCTAATGACAGTTCCGGATAGGAAAATTAAAATTGATGCTCATCTGGCTATGGCCAGGGTGCGCTTTTTAGCTCGCCTGACCCGAAGGGTCAGGTGAGCTATTGCCATCACTTGGCGTCCGTCGTCCGTCCGTCCGTCCGTCGTAAACTTTTTCAAAAATCTCCTCTGAAACCACTGAAACAATTTTAACCAAACTTGGTCTGAATCATCACCAGGGTATCCTGTTTCAAAATTGTATCCAATGAGTCCGAGGACCAAACAACATGGCTGCCGTTACTAAAAATAGCACGTAGGGGTAAATTGCTGTTTTTGCAAATAACTCAAAAACCGCAACAGATATTAAAAATCTAACATGGGGTCAAAGTGATCAGCATGACAAGATCTACCTGCCCTGCGATTTTGAAGAAAATCTGATTACCTATTTTGGAGTTATTGTCCTTTTTCCGAAAATTTTTCAAAATTTTAACATATTTTATTTTTATCAAATAAACTATAACAGATAGATGTCACTTTTGAATTGCAAAAATGCTCAGCATATCAAGATCTACCAACCCTGAAATTTTGGAGAAATCCAAAAACCCTTGTAGGAGTTATTGCCCTTTTTCACGGAATTTTCAAAATTCAGTTTCATATTTTTCGTCTTTTATTTCCAAAACTATAGAAGATGCAGGTTAAGTGTAAATTGATAAAATGTTTTTCATGCTGTGGTGACTTCAAAGGGGTGTTGAAAATTGTTCGTTGCCCGCCATTTTCAAAATGGCTGCCAAAAAAGGCGGGGAAATTCAACATTGTTCGATTTCAATAAAATTTGGTTTTCAAATAGATATTGATGTTGCGACTTCAAAACCAGTGTTGAAAATTGTATGTTGACCGCAATTTTCAAAATGGCCGCCAAGAAAGGCGGGAAAATTCAACATTGTCCGATTTCAATGAAATTTGGTTTCCAAATAGATATTGATGTAGCGACTTCAGAAACTGATGTTGAAAATTGTGCGTTGAACGCCATTTTTAAAATGGCCGCCAAAAAGGCGAGAAAATTCAACATTGTCCAATTTCAATGAAATTTGGTTTCCAAATAGATATTGATGTTGCGACTTCAAAACTGGTGTTGAAAATTGTCATTGCCCGCCATTTACAAAATGATGTTTAGACTTCAAAACTGGTGTTGAAAGTGGTCTTTAGCAAGAACATTTTTTGTCAAAAAAAGAACTTGAAGTATAGTAAAATATGATCAGACTTTAAATACAATTCAAGATATTGGTGGTGTTCCAGCTACCAAAGTATGAGAGACTGAAGTTCAACTGTATAACTTACAATCTAAGCTTGATTGTCACAGCTGAAAGCCAGTTGAGCAATACAGACTCCAGGGAGCCTCTGGTCTTCACAATTTTAGAAATATGTGTAAACTATGAGACATTTTAACATTGAGATAATTTGGGCTGCAGTCTATGTCAGTCATGGGCCAGGTGAGCTATACAGGCTCTTGAGAGCCTCTAGTGTCATCATTTCATGCGCCCGTCCGTTGTTAACATTTCCTTCAAAGATCTTCTCCATCACTTGGCGCCCCGTCCGCCATTCACTGTTCATTTAAAGATCTTCTCCTCAGAAACCACAGGCCAATTGGAACCAAACTTGACCACAATAGTTAACGTGTCATCCAAGATGGCCATCAACTGGGAACTTAAGTTTAACATTGGACCCTGTGAGATAACACATTCAAAGATCTTCTGTTTTAAAACTACTTAGCAAATTAGAACCAAGCTTGGTCACAGTTGTCTTTAATTGGATCCCTTTGAACAAATATTTCCTGCGAGTCAGCATCACAGCCTAGATGGCCATCAACAATATTAAAGCTATAAAGTTGATATTTCAGTATATAGCACGAATTTCTTAATCTAGTGAAAATTATATTGTATTTACGTTCGTCAATTGCACAATACTGACGAATTAGGAATTACGAAATTTATAGATCTAATATTGTTGATGATCCAAAATGCCGACACTGTAATTCACTGTAATTCAAATGGAACCTCGTTCCATTTCTTTTTCTAAATGCCCAAAATATGAAAATTTTATACTAACTTTATGTAATAACCTAAAATGCATGGAAATAAGGAATATGATTAAAATTTTCAAAGATGTACGGCAGAACCACTCTTCATCCAAGGTGGCCGCCAGCTGGGAACTTAGTCTAACATTGGAACTTATGGGAAAACATATTCAAAGTTTGGTTCCAATTGGCTCAGTGGCTTCAGGGGAGAACATCTCTGAATGCATTTCCTAAAGGGTCCAATGTTAAAATATGTTCCAACCTAGCGGCCATCTTGGATAAGGTATGAACATAAAAATCACAAACTGTGAAGGGAACCATCTAAGGACTAATATTTTCAAATTTTAATCAGAATTGTTCAAGCCGTTTCAGAGGAGAATATCTTTGGATGTATTTCATATAGAGTTCATGAGTTACTTGCAAAACCAGTTCTATTTTTATTAACAGTGGTTATATTGTTCGGTCTACAGTCTTAAAAATCACAAACTTTAAAGTACATACCCTAGGGATAATTCAAGCAAAGTTTGCCCAGTATTGGCTTAAGCAGTTTCAGAGGTCTTTGAAAAAAGTGAACGACGACGACAGACGCCTACTGATGGCTCTACCTCACATGGCTCTGTAGGCCAAGTGAGCTGAAAATAACAAATAAAACTAGAGGTTCAGAGTCTGAGCCTGTATTGCTCACCTGACAAATTGCTTGAAGCAGACAATGGAAAAAAATCTTTCCCATAGGGTCTAATGTTGAAATATGTTCTGTCCTTGAGGCCATCTTTTTTATTCGTTCCAACCAAAATGAGCAACTGTTGTAAAGGACCTTCTCAATGATACAACATTACTGTAAAGTTTAGTCGAGTTTCAGAGGAGATGATGAGAAAAATATAATTTCTCATAGGGTCAGTGTTAAATTATGTCCCGTACCTGCTGGTCGCCCGTTATGTCAGATCGGAAAGCCGAATGAACATTTTTTGTAAAGGACCTCCCCCCATTCTTTCCAGTGCAGTTTAATATAATTTGCTGCAATAGTTTCAGACTCAGAGCAGATTTTCCCATTGGAAATAATGTTGAACTATGTTATGCACTGGCTGCCACCTTTTTGAAATGAGCAATTATTTTAAATGATTTTCATACAACATTGTAAAGTTTTGTTAATATTAGAGGAGATGATCAAAAATGGTTTTTCCCATAAGGCCAAATTTAATATGTTCCGCGCTTTTGTTCGGGTTTTTTGTCCAATTAGAACAAAATGGGCAACCTTTGTAAAGGACCTTCCCTATACATGATTCCAGTAATTTAATTATCCCATCGCCCAACGACGATGTGGAGGCGATAGCTATGGCAAGCGCGAATCACAAAAAATAGAAAAATTCAATTTAAGTTACTTAAACCTAGTTTTTCTCTACTTAAACTCAATTTAAGTTACTAAATTCGAATTAACGCTACTTAAATTCATTAAGCACTTAAATAGAGATATTTGCTGTTAATGCGAGAAAAACGAATTAAGTAGAGAAAATGGCAATTCAACTATCATTAAGTGCGCCCGAACAACATAAAATGTGTTTAATTCACATTAAGTTACTAAAATTTAATTCAAGTAGAGAAAAACTAAGTTTTAGTAACTTAAATTGAGTTTTTCTTATTTTTTGTGGTTCCCGCGCGCACAACTCTACTTGGTTCGCGCTTTCCATAGATAGCGTTTCGCCCGTTCGCCCGTAATAAAGTAAAAGTATACATATATCTTTTGAAATACAAGTCGTAGATAAATGAGTTCAAGTTTGTCCACAGATGCGTCTTTGATAATTCTTGGTGTTGTTATAAAATTTGGATTACCTTGACTTTCATACATGAGTGACTCAAGCTGAAGTTTTTAAAGTCAATATCTGAGATACTAGAGCAGGTAGAGGAATAATGGATGCGTCTTAGATAGTCATGAGGTTCCTGATAAAAAAGGACCACTTTGACCTACATTTCATGCATGAATGACTCGGGTTAAAGTTTTTGTTAAAACTCCACATATATTTTGTCAGTGAATGCATCTTGGAAAGTCGAGAGGTTCCTCATAAAAATAAGGTCACTTTGACCTACATTTCATGCATTCGTGATTTAGGTTAAAGTCCTGATCCCAGATAATAGAGCAGATAGGGCAAAATATTTTGTCAGTGGATGCATCTTAGATAGTCACGAGGCTCGCAAGAACAAGAGCCCTCATTAGCCTGTATCGCTCACCTGTACCATGGCTGACATAGAGAGATTAATGGCATTTCCAATAGGGTCCAGAGTTTAAACTATGTTCCCTGCTGAGGCCACCTTGGAGAAGATTTTTGAATGAGTTTTCCCATATCGAGTTCAATGTTAAAACTATGTTCTCCGCTGGAGGACATCTTGGATGAACCACGGACCTGTCGATATCTTTTTTGAAGGAACCATCTAAAGACCATTGTGACTAAGTTTGGTTCTAATTGGACTGGTAGTTTCTGAGAAGAAGACCTTTGAATGTTTTTCCCAAAGGGTCCAATGTTTAAACTACGTGCCCCATTGGCGGCCTTCTTGGATAAGATAAGTTTTATTTAATGTCGGCAAGACAGATAACAAATAACATACGCACTAAAGTGCTTTTGAACCGACATTACATACAATTTTTAAGACATAAACATGCATGCGATACACAATAATATACATAAAAAACATAAGCATGTCAAACACACAAAGACTACTAAAAGGCTACAAGCACTACATACACACTATATTAAGACCCATAAAAAATACACATGCAAAAAATTAAAAACACAATTAAGCAAAAAAGAGTCAAGCAAGTTAAGACATATGAAGCAAAAGCACAAAAACAAGCTAAAAATGGAAGCAGCAAGTTGAAACAGCAAAATATAAAAAGACTAAAAACATATTAAGCAAAGCGATTATAAGCACAATTTATAAAAACAGTGGAGCATCTAATAGTATATAATAGAGACAGAAATTATAAATTTGGTATGCTGCACCAGATTTTAACTATAATTTTTACATGCCAAACATTCTTTTCCATTCCAAAAAGATAATTGAGTTTTGAATTGATTAAAATTTGTGATTGTTCTGTAAGAATCGGGGAGTGAGTTCCAAAGTACTGGAGCAGCATATTTAAAGGACATCTTACCATATTTTGAAGTATTGACTCTAGGGACATGTAAAAGATTAGAATAACGAAAATTATAACTTCTTTCCTTTTTCTGTATTAAGTCGCTCAAAACAGGTGGTGATAATTTGTGCAAAATTTTTAAAAGTTTCAATAGCCATTGTTCTAGTTCTTTTTACCTGCATTGTTGGTATTTTAGCTCTTTCTAATAAAGTTTCATAATTTGTATTATAATCAAAATATGCAAATCTAAGAGCTCTCTCTTGTATTTTTTAAATTTTATTTGTATTTGTTTCAGAACAAAAATGCCAAGATAATGGACAAAAATTAAAATTTGATTGAATGAAAGTGTAAAAATAGTTAACCTGTTCAATTTACTCAGATTTTTTCCAATTCTTTTAAGAATATTTAATTGTTGAACTGCTTTCTTACAAAGATTTTTAATATGAAAATCAAAATTTAACTGAAAATCAATATCAACCCCCAAAAGTTTAACTATATCATCACAGCTAATTTTTGCTGTACCAATATCAAAATAGGAGCTTTATTGTGAGTTTTATTGCCAAATGGCCNCGAATAAAAATATGAAATAAAGAATAATATTTACATTTGAAAAAACATGTGCTTCCCAGTCCTTGTCAGGGCCTTATTACGCACCCAGTAAAACAATATTCATACACCAGCTTCAAATATGACAGTTGTATCAATAAATATACATAATCAGCTTTCAAAAAAGTATTCTCATGATATATAAACTGAAAGGATAAACATTTTTTTAGCACTTCAAACATCCTCTTTTCAAATTTTAGATTTTTTAGGAATTTTATGACTGAGGGACCAGTTGACCCAGAACTGGTTAATGAGACTTTAGGGTCAAATGTTAAAACTATGTCCACGCTGTTGGCCATCTTAGATGAGGCACAGACCTGTCAGATACCCTTTTTGGAAGGAACCATCTTAGGACCATTGTGACTAAGTATAGTTCTAATTGGACAAGTGTTTTCTGAGAAGAAGATCTTTGAATGTCTTTTCCCATAGGGTCCAATGTTAAAACTATGTTCTGCGCTGGAGGCCATCTTGGATGAGGTACGGATCTGTCGGAAAACTTTTTTTAAAGGGACCATCTGAGGACCATTGTGACAATTTTTGGCTCTAATTTGACTAGTATTTACAGAGAAGATCTTTGAATGTGTTTTCTATAGGGTCCAATGTTTAAACTATGTTCCCTGCTGGCGGCCATCTTGGATGAGGTACGAACCTGTCAGATGCTTTTTTTTTTGGAAAGGACCATCTAAGGACCATTATGACTAAGTTTGGTTCTAATTGGACTAGCAGTTTCCGAGGAGAAGAAGATCTTTGAATGTCTTTTCCCATAGGTCCAATCTTAAAACTATGTTTCCTCTGGTGGCCATCTTGGATGAGGTACGGACCTGTCAGATATTTCTTTTGGAAGGGATCATCTAAGGCCCATTGTGACTATGTTTGATTCTAATTGGACTAGTAGTTTCTCAGAAGGAGATCTTTGAATGCGTTTTCCAAAGAGTCCAATGTAAAAACTATGTTCCCCACTGGCGGCCATCTTGGATGAGGTACAGACCTGTCAGATACCTTTTTGGAAGGGACCATCTAAGGACCATTATGATTAAGTTTGGTTCTAACTGGACTATTAGTTTCTTAAAAGAAGATCTTTGAATGTATTTTCCATAGGATCCAATGTCAAAACTATGTTCCCTGCTGGCGGCCATCTTCGATGAGGTATGGACCTGCCAGCTACCTGTTTTGGAAGGGATCATCTAAGGCCCATTGTGACTAAGTTTGATCATAATTGGCCTGGTAGTTTCCCAGAAGAAGATCTTTGAATGTGTTTTCCCATAAGGTCCAATGTTAAAACTACATTCCCTGCCTGCCGGATACGATTTTTAAAGGGGACCACCAAAGTACTATTGTGACCAAAGTTGGTTCCAATTGGTTCAGTGGTTTAAAAAGAGAAAATCTTTGAATGAAAAGTTTACCATGGACAGCGGATGGATGGAGGATGGACGCCAAGTGATGGCAAAAGCTCACGCTGGCATAGCCAGGTGAGCTAAAAATGAGGTCGTTTTGGCCTATATTACATGCATGGTAATTAAGGTAGAAGTTTTATTAAAAGTCCAGTTCCGAGATACTAGAGCAGGTAGAGGAATAATAATTTGTCAGTAACCGTGTCTTGGATAGTCATAATGTTTCTAAAACAAATTAGGACACATTGACCTATATTTCATGTATGGTAAAGATTTTGTTCGAGTCCAAGGACAAGGGTAACGCATTCCTGGGCAGGGTATGAAAATGATTTGGACTGGACTCAACTTTGTTATTATGAAAGCAATAATCTGACTTTGAGGACAAAATTCAAAGTCAAGGGTCACCAACCATGGTACATTACAAATTGTCTTGAAATGATAAATACCAAAAAGCCTGCCTCAAAAGACAAAACAGTTATAGCCCTAATGCAACTTTGTCATTAAGGGTCATTAAGAAGGCAAGAATCTCAACTTCGGACAAAGTGGTCTATAAATATAATTACCTATATGAAAAAGTGCACTTCTTTTCATATTTTAACTATGTACTTTCTTATGCAAAATGTAAATGTTTGTATAGTATTTTTGCATTGAAGGGCATTTGAATTATGCCTTTGAATTTTCAAATTCTTGAAAGTGTCTTAACTTCAAAGGTCACCTGTGACGATTTAGAAAAAAAAAAGCGGAAAACTGACATTTTACTAAAATTTTCTAAGTCCAAGGCCCAGAACTCCGTCAAAAATCAGTGGACCAAAACAAAACTGAAAGTTGACCTGTAACTCATTGAGGTAGACTCACAAACAAAATATCAGATCAATACCTGCGACGGTTTAGAAAACTAGACTGAGCCTGTATCGCTCACCTGACAAAATTCTTAGAACTATGCCATGCATGACCAAAAATATGTTTATTACTGTATGTGAAGCTATGTTCTCCATTAGCACCCATGTTTTTGGTCTGATCCTTTTGAAATGAGTAATTTTTGTAAAGGACCTTCTATACATTTAGTTCAATTTGTTAGAATAGTTTCAGAGAAGATGATGAAAAGGATTGGTTATCTCATACCAGGCTCCAATGGAAAACTATGTTCTGCAGTGGAGGTCATGTTTTTAGTCAGATCGAAATGAAATGAGCAATTTTTATAAAGTACCTTCTGTATATCATTCCTGTAAAATTTGGTTGAATTTGTTGCAGTGGTTTCAGAACAGAAGATGAAAATGTAATTTTTCCTATAGGGTCCAATGTTAAACTAAGTGCTGATGGCCATGTTTTTATCGGATCATAACAAAATGAGCAACCTTTGTATAGGATCTTTAGTACATCATTCCTGTAAAGTTTGGTTGAATTTGCTTCAGTGGTTTAAGAGGAGATGCTGAAAATGTGATTTTCCCATAGGGTCCAATGTTAAACCATGTTCTATGCTGGGTGCCATGTTTTTTATCAGATCAGAAGGAAATGAGCAATCATTTTTAAGGACCTTTAGTACATCATTCCTGTAAAGTTTAGTTGAATTTACTTCAGTGGTTTCAGAGGCGATTTTTCCCTTAGGGTCCAATGTTAACCCTAAGTTCTGTGCTGGGGGCCATGTTTTTTTATCAGATCAGAACAAAATGAGCAACCTTTGTTAAAGACCTTTAGTACATCATTCCTGTAAAGTCTAGTTGAATTTGCTTCAGTGGTTTCAGAGAAGAAGATGAAAATGTTTTTTCCCATAGGGTCCAATGTTAAACTATGTTCCGCGCTGGTGGCCATGTTTTTTATCGAATTGGAACGAAATGAGCAATCTTTGTAAAGGACCTTTATTGTACATCATTCCTGTAAAGTTTGGTTGAATTTGCTTCAGCAGTTTCAGAGGAGTTGATGAAAATGATGTTTTTCTCATAGGGTCCAATGTTAAATACAACTTCCACACTGGTGGCCATGTTTTTTTTCTCGGATCTGAACGAAATGAGCAATCTTTGTAAAGGACCTTCCATATGTCATTCCTGTAAAGTTTGGTTGAATTTGCTTCAGTGGTTTCAGAGGAATTGATGAAAATGACGTTTTTCCCATAGGGTCCACTGTTAAATACAAGTTCCAGGCTGGCGGCTACGTTTTTTGTCAGATCGGAACGAAATGAGCAATCTTTGTTTAGGACCTTCCATACATCATTCCTGTAAAGTTTGCTTGAATTTGCTTCAGTAGTTTCAGAGGAGTTGATGAAAATAAGAAAAGTTAACAGACGGACAGACGACGGACGCCAAGTGATGGCAATAGCTCACACTGACCCTTTGGGTCAGGTGAGCTAAAAGGTGCTGAAAACTGACATTTTACTAAAATTTTCCAAGTCAAAAGCCCATAACTCTGTCAAAAATCAGTGGATCGGAACCAAACTTGATCTGTAACTTATTAAGGTAGACTCACATACAAAATATAAGATCAATATCTGCAATGGTTTTAGAAAAAAGTGCAGAAAACTAATGCCAGACTGACGGACGGATGGACATACAGATGGACAGACAGATGGACGGAGTGCAAACCTAAAGCCCCTTTCGGCTATTGCCTGTAGGGGACTAATTATTAAATTATGCTAACCACTGAAGCCATCTTGATAGAGTTATACCAACATAATAGTCAAAATTTTCAAAGTGGACTATCTTTTAACAAATTATGAATTGTAATGCAATACATAAGTCTCCTACTGGTAGAAAAATTCTTTGTCACACCAACAAAATTAGTAAAAGAAAAAGTTTTCTTAGTTCAAAGGCCCATAAATCCGTCAAAATCAGTGGGCCAGAATAAAACTTGAACTTGATATGTAAGTCATGCCGTGTTAGACTCAAATAGCAAATATTAATTACCTTAATATATTGAATTGTTTAGGAAAAAAAGTCTGGAAAACTTTTATTTTAAAAAGTTCAAGAACCATTACTCAGTTAAAAATCAGTGGACTGGAAGTTCTGGAACCAAACTTGAACTTGATCTATAACTCATAGTGGTAGACACACATACCAAATATTAGATTCATATCTGGAAGTGGAACCATGTAGAAAAAGTCTAGAAAAGTGATATTTTATCAAAATTTTCTAAATCCAAGGTCCTACATTTGTCAAAAATCATTGGACAGAAACCAGACTCAAACCTGATCTGTAACTCAAGGTGTTAGATTCACACATAAAAATATTAGCTTGATACATAGAACACTTTAGAAGAAAGTCCGGCAACTAATATCTTGCCCAAATTTTCTAATTCCAATGCCCATAAATCCATTAAAAATCAATGGACTGGAACCAAACTTAAACTTGAACTGTACCTCATACTGGTAGACTCACAAAGCAAATATTAGCTTTTGAAAAAGTCTATGATTAACTTATATTTTACCAAAATTCCCTAAGTCAAAGGCCAATAACTCTGTGAAAAACCAAATTGAAGTTTTATCTGTAACTCATAGTGGTAGTCTTGCATACCAAATATTAGCTAAATATCTCTTATATTATGGGGAACAAGTGTGGATCGTATTGCAAAGCAATACAGAAGTCCCCTACCGGTGGAATTATTCAGTATACCAGCAAAAATAGTTAAAGAAAAGTTTTCAGAGCCTAAGGCCAATAACTTCGTCAAAAATCAATGGACCATACTCAAACTTGATCTGTAACCCATAGTAGTTGATTAGCAATGCAAATATCAGCTTGATATCTGACACGGTTTAGAAAAAAAGTCTGGAAAATCTATATTTTACCAAAATTTTCTAAGTCAAAGGCCCATAACTCTGTCCAAAAT
>MJUU01020104.1:83980-96987 GCA_002080025.1 Modiolus philippinarum
GTCAACGAACAATTTTCAACACCGGTTTTGAAGTCGCAACATCAATATCTATTTGGAAACCAAATTTCATTGAAATCGGACAATGTTGAATTTTCCCGCCTTTTTTGGCCGCAATTTTGAAAACAGCGGTCAACGAACAATTTTCAACACCTGTTTTGAAGTTGCAACATCAATATCTATTTGGAAACCAAATTTCATTGAAATCGGACAATGTTGAATTTTCCCGCCTTTTTTGGGGCAGCCATTTTGAAAATGACGGTCAAGGAATAATTTTCAACATCAGTTTAAAAGTCGCCACAGCATGGCTAACATTTCATCAGTTTACACTTGACCTTCATCTTCTATAGTTTTAGAAATGATAGATGAAAAATACGAAAATTTAAAAATTTTGTGAAAAAAGGGCAATAACTCCTACAAGGGTTTATGGATTTTCTTCAAAATTTCAAGGTAGGTAGACCTTGATATGCTGAACATTATTGCAATTTACACTTGACCTCTATCTGTTACACTTTTTGAAATAAAAAATAAAAAATGCAAAAATTTTGAAAATTGAACGGAAAAAGGGCTATAACTCCGAGATAGGTTTTCAGATTTTCTTCAAAATTGCAGGGCAGGTAGATCTTGCCATGCTGATCATTTTTAGCCAGTCAGATTTTTGATATCTGTAACGGTTTTCAAGTTATTGGCTAAAAACTGCAATTCACCCCTATGTTCTATTTTTAGCAACTGCGGCCATATTGTTTGACCTACCGCCTAATCGAACACAATTTTGAGAAGCCATACTCTGGTGATGATTCAGGCCAAGGTTGCCTACATTTGGCCCAGTGGTTTCAGAGGAGAAGATTTTTGAAATTGTTGACAGACGGACGGATGGACAGACGGATGAACGGACGACGGCAACAGACGACGGACGCATAGTGATGGCAAAAGCTCACATGGCCTTTTAGGTGAGCTAAAAAACTCCTGAAAACCTATATTTTACCAAAATTTTCTAAGTTAAAGGCCCATAACTCCGTCCAAAATAGATTGACCGGAACCAAACTCCAACTTGATCTGTAACTCATGCTGGTAGACTCACATAACAAATATTTGCTTCATATCTGGAACGGTGTAGAAAAAAGGTCTAGAAAACCTATATCTTACCAAATTTGTCTATGTTAAAGGGCCATAACTCCATCCAAAATCAATGAACTGAAACCAAACTCGAACTTGATCTGTAACTTATGGTGGTAGACTTACATACCAAATATTAGATATATGGGAAACAAGTCCGGATGGACTGACGGAGTGCAAACCTAAAGTCCCCTTCGGCAAAGCCGGTAGGAGACTAAAATGTCCAGAAAATTTGAGTGTTACAGACTGATGGGGTGCAAACCTCAAGTCCCCTTCGGCAAAGCCGAAAGGGGACTTTTAACTGTCACCGAGTTTGGTTCAAAACGACACCACAGTTTCAGATGAGAAGATCCTTTTTCCCATATGGTCAAATGTTAAACAGTGTTCCTCACTAACACAGTCTTCCATGAAGTAACTAGACATCAGTGAGATGGTATCCATCTCTGTGGGCCCCGCTCCAAGTGTGACCTAGAGGTCAATGGTCAAGTGACATCAACTATTGTACGTGACATGACGCCTTAAAGCAATCTATCCACATGCCAAATATCAAAAGCCTATCTCAAAAGAGAAAAAAGTTATAGCCTGGACACAACTTTGTCATTGAAAAAGCATGAATGTGACCCTGAGGTCAAAGGTCAAGGGTCACCAACCAAGGTACGCTACACGTCGTCTTGAGGTGATCTATCTACACGCAAAATATCAAAAGCCTATCTCAAACGAGAAAAAAGTTATAGCCTGAACACGACTTTGTCATTGAAAAAGCATGAATGTGACCCTGAGGTCAAAGGTCACCAACCAAGGTACAGGATATGTCACCTCTAGGAGATCCAGCCACATGCCAAATATCAAAAGCCTACCTCAAACAAGACAAAAGTTATAGACCGGACACGAATTTGTCATGGAAAAAGCAGGAAAGTGGCCCTGAGGTCAAAGGTCAAGGGTCACCAACCAAGGTACGTGACACGTCGCCTCAAGGAGATCTAGCCACATGTCAAATATCAAAAGCCTACCTCAAATGAGAAAAAAGTTAAAGACCGGACACAAATTTGTCATTGAAAAAGCAGAAATGTGACCCTGAGGTCAAAGGTCACCAACCAAGGTACGCAACATGCCGCCTCGAGGAGATCTAGCCACATGCCAAATATCAAAAGCCTACCTCAAACGAGAAAAAAGTTACAGACCGGACACGAATTTTTCGGACGGACGGACAGACTGATTACTATAGGGCATCCGCCACAAAGTGGCGGGGCCCTAATAATCAAATTTTTAAAGAGGACTACGCAAGGAACTGTTGTGAACAAATCTAGTTCAGTTTGGAAAAGTAGCTTAAGAAGAGGAAAATTTCTGCATGCATCGATCTCCATTTAGGTCCTTTGTTACACAAAACAAAATGTTAATGCTAACAGCCATCTTCTATGCGGTAGGAACAGCCAAGTTGTTTCAGAAGATAAGACTTTAAATGAAAAGCTTAATTTTAACAGATGGATTCAAAGACGATGGACATATGGACGACAAACATTTGGACACCAAGCTAGGTATGTTAAAAATATTAAAACAAAATATCTATATACAAATGTATAATAAATAATGATATGATTATATACAACAGAAACAATGTAAATTTAACAATCACAGTGCATTTAGAGCAAACTCATCGGTTTCCAATACCGCTGTATCTTAATGGCAGGCTTAAGCATTTCTCTTACCAATTTGCAGGTAGTGCATCTTCTTCATGGCAATTAACATTTCAAAATAATATAGTCTCTACACTTTATCCAATGTTTTAGCAAAATTTGCCTCATTTTTCATACCCATAGTAATTTTAGAAAAGTCTTTTGCTAAGGATTTCACAGACATGATAGCTTCCTTTTTAGATAAGGGCTTTGGTCGGTCTTCTCGTGTCGACCTTCCATAATAATTTGTTTGTACCCCAAGTCTATGAACTTTGTCATTTATTTTCATGCATTCTTCTGTTCTTTCCTTTATTCTTTCAATCTTGGCTTTCTCATAAGCCTAAAATATAAAATTTACATAACATGTAATTCTATTTAATAGTCTTAATGGTATTAAAATAAATTTGGCAAGCGAGGCATTTCTTATAACTTAATATTGAAAAGGGAGTTTTACTTGATGTTAAAAAGGAAGGAATAATACAGATTTTGTGTGCAATTTTTTTAATAAAATTTTGATATAGGTGATATGTGTAGAGGACCATTAATTTTCAACTGTTTTTGTAAAAATAAAATGTTTTTCATCTGGAAGATATTGATTAATGAACTGCATTTGCAGCAAAGTCACATGCAGTAGTTTCATTTTTCAAAGTAACACACACTGATCATTACTCTTCATATTTAAGGTTACCTTTATCTGTTTAAATTTTCCATAAAGCAATTTAAACATGTAATGCTAATTTATGTCCATTTGTCCATTATTTTTATATAAGTTACAATATACACCTCATGGTAAATAATAAAAATAAGACCTCTAAAATAGGAGTATTTCTCTGTCGTCTAGATCAAAAATCTTACTGTGAATTTAAAAAAAAATGTCTTGAAGTATATATATGAAGGAACACTGAACCCTTTTCGAGATGCCAGGATTGGAAGATTTTTCAGGATTTCTATAATTTAAGCCCGGGATTTCAGGAAATAAATGAACAGGGAATCGGGATTTCATTAGTTTTTAAGTTTCTTTGTAGTTCATGATTTCGTGATTCAAAAAAAAATATAGTTGGGATTCTGGGATGAGATCCCCCCATCCCCTTATCTTAATACTTATGTGCTAGACGCTAAAAATGTGAAGAAAATTTAATATGTGGAAAAGTTTGGGGTTAACCTCTGTCTACTTTACCCTCAGATGTACATCAATGTCTTGTCAGATTGTGGCAGAATTCCTCAATAGACCCATTTCATTGGTCCTTTTGCATCACGACCACAGAGCTTCATTTTCAATATTTGATTAGACAAACCTACAGAACACTTCAAAATATTTAAATTCTACAGGCGAGATCCACATTAATGAAATCCAAAATCAAGTCAGGACAGAGCTTAAACTTCAAAAATTGATACATTTCTAAATAACTGGATATTGTTAATTTCAAAATATGTATACTACAGCTTGTTAGAATAACCTTAATTTTTGCACATTTAACCTGAGTTTGAATATATATATTAGCAAAAACAGAAATTCAGAAGGCTAAAAAATCTGCATCTTCGTTCTAAGAAATATTAGACAAATCTTTGTCTATTAAAAAACATCGTATGAAAAGTTTCATATACTCTAAAACTGTAGTAAAAAAGCAGCAAAGTAAAAAACATGTTTTTCATACATGTATGCAGAAACTAAATTCACAGTAACTTCAGTATTTTGTTATTTTTTTCAACAAGAGTTTTCAAAATGGCCAGAAATATATGGAGCTACAATATCATATTTTAATTTTTTTTAATACAGATGATATGAAAAAAGTATGTACCGTAGTAAAAGGTGTGTTATAGTAATAGCTATAATATAAAATAGAGAATATATTGAGACCCCAAACTTATTTGTGAAATACTAGTAATGAAAATGTTATTTCCTTTTGTGTTTTTAAATAAATTATCTCCCCTTAATAAACTGAGTTTCCAAAAAAGTAATATATTCTGTATTTTTATCTTAAAGATATTGCTATTTGTATTTAATTTATTATTAATTAACTATATAAAATCATTCTGACAACATTTTAAAACGAAATACTTAAT
Source organism: Modiolus philippinarum (assembly GCA_002080025.1). Lineage (NCBI taxonomy): Eukaryota > Metazoa > Mollusca > Bivalvia > Mytilida > Modiolidae > Modiolus > Modiolus philippinarum. The sequence goes on from MJUU01020104.1 coordinate 88,831, forward strand.
GTTCTATCAGATACACAATAATGAAAGATGGATGTGCAAGATATGTATACATGTTTGTAGGAGTTTCCGCGAATCCAATGAATGATGTCACAAAATCTAATTTACATATGCAAATTAGCATTTTTGGTTGGCAACCTGAATAATTACCACTATACAGCATTGGAATATAATTTGTGGTCTTTGATAACTTTTTTATTATATGCACAATTTTGAATCTGTAAAATGCATGTTAAACATCGAGAAATTCATATTTTTTCTACTGATTTACTTTTTTGAAAAAAATCAGCAAATATTTTTTCATATGCATTTCAAAAATGTGAAACTTTCAAAAAATTCATACAGTTTACAAATATGCTAATTTTATATGTATTGAAAATAAACAAGCTGACAATTTTTACATTATGTAAAAATGTAAACATTCCATAATTTAGATGAAAAGGAATTATCAATTTATTTAAATAACACATTCTTACTAGTTAATTGAAAATGACAATTTTATTACCCTAATCAGTGACAACGATTTCTTGCCAACCAAGGTAAATTTTTCGAGCCTGTGACGTCACGGCGGAAACTCCTATTTAAGAATTGAAGGCATTATTTGTAAGTTTCATTGGCGTATGAAAGTGTTGACTGAAGCACATCTTTAATGAACCGCGGTAGCGCTTCATGTTGAAAATGTGTGCATATTCAACACTTTCATAATCCCTATGAAACTTCAAAATAATACATTCAATTCTTATAATTAGATTTTAAAAGCTGTAATATAAAAAACAAATTTATTTATAAGAAATTCCATCATGTACATTGGGATTTTGTTTTTATTAATTCCTCTGTGAACATGTGGTCAATGTGTTTCATTGGAATTGCAATTTCACATTGATATGTCATGTGATCGATGTTCATCTATCGAACTGACGGAATTCAAATAAATATGCATGAAATGTAATTATAGTTTTATAAATTCCTGAACTATAAGTACCTTCAATCAATAACGACATACCTTTCTTCTCTCATCAGCTTGTCTTTGTTTTTGAAATATTTCTTCTGAGGATTTGATTTTATTCACTTGTGATCTCTGCTGATATTCCCTAAATCTTGGGGGAGGTCTGCCTGATTTTGGTCTGATGTCTTCAAAATTAATATCAAATGCAATGCCATCATGAGTCTCTTTCTGATCTTTGTCATTCATTGTTGCTAAAAAAAATGTGAATAAATTAAGATTTAACAAAAATTTGGATACATAATTGGCTATATAGTTTTTCTGCCCTTAAAAGAACATTGATCTCCTACTGCAGCAACTTTCTGATGTTATAGATGGAATTGGGAGGAAGCCTCTGGTGTTAGGGGACAGTTAAGTTGAACAGTAAAATGTAAATTTTCTGTGTTTTGGCCTTTATGGAGAAACATTTTCATAGAGGGCCCATTGTAAGAATTTAAGTCATGAGTAAATGTATAAACATGACAATGATGCCATTCATTTTGCAAACAGACATAAATAATTGTTTTTCATATTCAAGACATTGTGTTTAAATATGCAATATTTTTGTGTACGACCCTTGTTTAGTAAAAGATTTTTCCACAAAAAGATGACATATTTGTTTTTGTTTATCAAAACAGAAAGTGAACCATATAAATTATAACCTGACTAAACTGGGAATCTGCCTTAGCACAGCATGCAAAAAGATCCCTTTATAAACTACGGGAATTTAATATACTAGCTGTACTGCTAGCTAGCTAGCTAGTACTTTGCAACTGTTTCCTTGGTCATATAAAAGACAAAACATAGAATAAATGATAACTGATAATATCCTTCAATGAAATAAAAAAGGCACATTTATATATAAAAAAAAACAAAAAAAAACAAACAGATGCAAAAAATATATATAATTTAATCCCTTTTATAGGAAATAAATCAAATTCTATGCAAAAATATAAATGATTGTCATATATGAGTATGATTGTGTATTCAATATTACAATTCCAAATCAATAAACTTTAATGCAATATAACATATACCATAATATGAAATGATTTATTTCAAATAAAAAGTAAGTTACACTTCAAATCTTTGTTTTATTTTACATGTTTACCTTTCTCTGAAGTTCTAAATACTAATAGCTGTCTTCACACATGTGCCATACATTTATTACTTAAAAAGAATGTTGTCCCAAACATGTTTGAACATGTCATACCTGTATACAAATGTATAGAGATGTAATTTGGAACAATCGAGCCTAATTAATTGTTTGTTATTAATTCTTAATTGTGTGATAACTAATTTTTCAGTTTTTGCTACACTAGAAACTCTGAGAAACATATATACTTATCATGCTAATTAATTAATTTCAATTTGATCATGTTGATTAGAAAAAAATCAGTTCATTAATTTCAGATAACATTAATTTAATTCATTTCAGAAATCTAGCTACAAAAAACTGGGGAAGAATTTCATTTCTACTGGTTACATGGCCTTTAGTGCTTATTTTTGTTTACAAGTTAGCTATGTCCTCATGTTGCTTTTAATTATGCTATTTCTTATTCTAGTGCTCCATATGTGTACTTTGTGCTTATATTTAATGAATGTGTACTCATATGGTTTTTTATGTTTTGTAATGCATGAACAGTATGTGTTTTATGAATGTGTGTTATATGCATATGTAGTTGGTATAAAAGCTTAAACTGCAGAGCTTATGTTTATTGTTAATTTGTAATCCGACGTCAAACAAAAATTACTTCATTACTTTACTTTCATCAAAAAGGGAGGTAATAGCAGTGCTGACAAGGTTTTGTGAAGAAAATCTTTGTCGAGATTTACCAAAAAAAGTCAAATATCAAAGGGAAAAAAGAAAAGATCGCAGGAAAATGCCAGAATGCTGACCTGAAAATGTGGAATTCTCATGCACTTTGTGAGAGAGTTGGTAGACCTGTACTGTAATAAACTATGATTTACGTCAATTGGTAATCCCTTTAGGGATTTGAAGCCAAGATTTTTTTGGGATTCATTGCTTGCCTCAGGCTCTTCTGGCTTAGAATCCTAAAAGGATTAGTCACATGGTCAATGTAGTCCTATAATATATGACTTCCCACTTCTATTCCATATTTAACGTTTTTATCGGATTTTTTCATTTTTTTTTAAAGTACCAAGTCATATTGGATCTATAAAATTTCCATTAGCACTTTCCGACATGATTTCATGTCGGAAATAAAATTTGTTTCCTGTCGAACTGTATGCTGTGTTTTTAAATATATTTAAGTTTCCACGGACCTAAACATGTAAATCATTAAAAAACATACCTCTCTTGCAATTCAGACTATAAATTTATGTAAATTCTAAAACCTAAGGATTAACTCCCTCCATCATAGTTCTGTCCTTAGCTATATTTGATATTACTGATTATTGGGATTTCGTTTGGTCTTATGCATTTTAAACAATTTTTGAAATTATAGATTTCCTTTGTTTGGGTTCTAGTGCTGCTGATGAGGGAATTAATTTCCGAAATGGCCATACAGCTCATTAAAATTATTGCAGTTGGAGTTAACATATGTGTTATGGTCTCATGTTCATTTACTCCATATCCTTTCATAAAAAATATTATTCCCAACACTACTAAATAAAATAATTTCCCAAGTGGTGCAATATCTGGAGCATTCACCATATTTCAATGATTTTCGAATTTGAACAACCGTGTTTTAAAAAACGAAGTTCATCATAAAAATGCATGCAAGAAGTGGATTTCGCATGAAAAGTTCTATTTACGTTTGAAAATCTGATTTTTCATGAATTTTAATCCATTGTCTCTTTATTTTTTCATATCGGTGTATAATTTCCCTTATGTAGTATAAAAATAAACAAAGATGTGAAAACATTTCGAGAGGACCCACCAGGGAAAACGAGTCGGGTATTGATTTAAATTATGATGACAAAATAATTAATCACAACAAAAGGTACTCTTCTCACAGAAAGGTGTCAAAAAGACAATGTTTAGATGTATATTTTTGGATATTTGGATTAATTTGAGTAAAAATACTAAAAGACTTGCAGGTATCAGAAATTTAGCAATGGAAAAAATTAACCATAGAGCTTTTGATTTTAGTAGTTATGGTGAAAAGCACAATCTTCTGTTGGAGAATGAAACAGCAGTAATGCTATTATCTATATCGTCTATCATTTTGAAAGTTCATTCTTAACAACTTGATATTCAAGAGTGCAAGTGGGATTTTCTGCTGTTTTCGAAGATTTGGCACTACAGTAAACGGTTAAACACACAAATTCATTTTTAGGAGTATAATTCTAAACCAGAGAACAAACTATATGACCATGTTTCGTCAAAAACGATTTGCTATATGGGTTTTTGTACACATATGATAGGACCTCGCGCTGCATGTAAAAGTCTGTATATATGAAAAAGAAACAGCATGAGCCATGTTGAGGTTCTATAATGTAGGACTAATGGCCTTCATTTACTTTAGTGCCCACTACTTTAGGGTGGTGATTTTTTTTGTATTTACATTTATCACAGTAAGCTACGGTTAGGGTTAAGGTTATGGGTTAGGGTTAAAGTTAGGAATGGGGCTAAAGTTAGTGTTCTGTGGTTAGTGTTTAGGTTGGGGATCTGCTCAAGTAGACTTAAGCCGGACTACAGTAAATGCCAAATGGTCAATGAGGCTAGTGTATATATTACCGTAGCTCATCTTAGCTGAGATTTTGAGAAAAACATTGTTTCATAAACCATATGCATAAGAAGGGACTGACCTTTGTAATAGAAAAGAAATTATTGCATGCCTACATCTTGAGCTGACTTGTTTACAATAACAACGAGGTTCCGAAATGCAATTGATTAAAGGAAAGATTGCAAACTAATGACAATCACACAGAATAGGGATGTTTATCAACAATCTACCAAAAATGATACATTAAAATATCTATGTTCCTAATATTGATATGATGAATACATATATTCTTGTATAATTTGAGCCTCTGTGTCCTTTATTTAGATGAATAACTTTATTCGGGACACCTTGGATCCCGGGCCTCGGATGCACATGTTGTCTGCTAGAAAATTGAGAAATGGACCAGGATGGGGAGGTTCAAAGAGATCTGTTTCGAGATACTCCTGTCAGATACTTAGGTTATAGATATTTGTAAAAATTATCATTTAATACAAATACAAATATTTTATTTCCATAGATGAGGTAGAAGATAGAAGGGTCCAAGTTTACTTTAGGGGACCCTGTCCTAGCAGAGACATTTAATTACAGAGATAAGCAACTCAATATAATTCCAGGATTTGTCGTGGCCACTTAAGAAAGACGCTCAGTTTTAAAACTGCACAACTCAAAAGTGAATAAAGATATCGAAATAAAATTTTCAATGAGCGAAATCCAAGACATATAGATACATATGTATCTATAGACGTTTTCAGAATTGAAAGCGTGGGGGTCGCCATCTTGTTCCATTCGGAACACTAAATCCGACATAGGTAGACAGATTTTACTCGACTCGGGCTTTTTCGATTACTTCATTATTGAATGGTACCAGACAGGTACTAGGTAGGGTAATTAAATTGTTAATTACCTGTTTATTCCACAAGGCAGAAACATGTTAATAGTGTCGTTGAAAAGATGAAAGATAACAAAATGGCAACAAATAAGTATCAAGGCAGATATTTAACATTTATGTGTAGTAATATGCTTTTGAAAATGTGCAATTTGTAGGTACCATAGGTACCGTATTCACGGGATGTACCTAAAATGAAAATAGAAATACGTATCAGTAAGTGCTTTTTGCCCAAGATTACATTAAAAATTAAAGAAATAAATTTTCAGAGTTGTTGTTAAATTGATTTAAATTTTTTTTCGACATCGGAATACACATAAAGATTGATTATAATATTGTGCACATATTTGGAATTTGGAATAAATCTTTCAATGAGTAAATCAAAATTATTTGTAATAAACTTCAAGAAATATTTATATTTGATAAAGCATTTTCCATTATTTTTGTTAAAAAATGTTTTCGTTTTTAATTCAATTCCAATTACACACTACCTTCCAGTTTTAAATACTTCATTAGCACAAAACCTTCAAGATTGTGAATAAAATTTCTTTTTTTAGTAATGAGTAAAATAAGTCATTGTGAATCTAAAAAAAATCAGAAAAAAACAAATAAGGGAAACATTGTCTGTGAAAATTCTGTATTCTGTTTGTCACATCAGGGACTATAGGAAATATCGAATTTTTTACTATGGCAATGCATTTGTTTGATGGTTTGCATTCAGTTGATTTACTTAATGAACTTTTATTTATGGGATTCGAGTAAGGAGTTGGGTCGTTTGAAAATTGAAAAACACAAGTAAAATCAAGGTCTATTTATCTATACAGATATTTTAAAGATTAAATTTTACTTTGATTATTTACTGTTCCGTCAGTTCATTTCTTTACTTTACAAGTTTCATTATTTAAGGTTACGAACGTTTTATGTGTATTGCTCTAATTTTGAAATATAGAGTCCTCCAACAGCTTAGAATGCTTTAGGTGTATTGCATAATGTGCATTTCTCATGATTTATGAAGCGATCACATTTTCTTTTTGAAAAGGGAGCTCCCCATCGGCTTCAAATATGGTCATTTCGTGTTCCGTTCAGTCAGTGATGTGTATTGCATATGTGTTATATTTACCTTGATCGAATATCTTAATATCTGAAACAGGGGCTCCCGAAAGCTTTAGATTGTAACAAATACAAATCTTAAAAATCATTTCAAAATATATGACATTTCAACCTTTCAAATTCATGTATTTCCAAATTTTTCAAACGAAACACCTGCAATACACATCTTGCAAAAATGTGTATTGTGACGTTGTTTGATATGCCACTTTGCCTTATTCGCCCAGTTTCCATTTTCTATTAAATTTTTTTTTGAGAATTCTCCTATTTTCCATTTTCTATTAAAATTCTTTTTGAGATTATGTATTTGAATAAATTATATTTTAAGACAGGTAAACCTCGCTATACAAATCACAAATGTTTTTCAGGTAATTTTTCCTCGAAAGTTTATTTCATTTCTTTGTAATCATTTTTTTTAAATCAAACCTTTTATTAAAACAGTTTTGTTTAAAAACTTGTTGATTTTTTACACATTCAGTTAGATGAGTAGCTTGCATATTTGAAAGGGTATACAGGTACCTGTGTATATTGGGAAAATGAAGAGTTAATTCACAAGAAAGGTTGACAACTTGTTTATTCGGATAGTAACACCTGGCATTATACTTACCATTTCAGGTTTTGTGATTACTCTGTGAAATATCAATATTTTAATGTGCTATGATATTTACTTGCACTGAAGCATCTTTCTCTGGATATTCCTGTCAATTTGATTTAAAAAAAACATACACAAAAATACCAAAGCTCAATGTAAACTTTTTAAAATGTACATGTCTTAAAAAAATAATAAAAAAAAACAAACTAGGAAATGTTTCTTTTTTTCAATAATTTATCAGTATAAGTAATGTACTGTCTGTGGTACCCGTCTACCTCTTAATGGCGGACCCATCATAATCAGGGGAGATAACCAAAATTTACTAATTTCTGAAAACGTCTTTATGTCTCTGGCGAAATGGCAAGGTTTCGTCTTTTACAAGATTTTACTTTGTATAAGAAAAAAGTAGTGTTTGACATTCTACACCATATAAAAACCCAAAATAACACCGTTTCTCAAATTCAACCGATAATTTTGAATTCAATATGTAAACTTAAACTCGTCATAAAAATTTATTTTTAAAGATATCGAAAAAATAATTCTGATTAGCGTCATGGGAATCATTTTTGAGTCTGATGAGCTATTTTCTATTTTTCTATGACAAGAATTGTAGGAGGAGTATAATGCAAAAAATCGTACAAATTTGTGGCCGCTTGCTGTTCATTATGTCATAACTTAATAGTTAACAAGTTTCCAATCTCTGTGTTTAAATGTCTCTGGTCCTAGTAATGCTAACCATATCCCTAACCTAAACACTAACCACAGGACACTCACTCTAGCCCTATTCCTAACTTGAACCCAAGGCAACCCATAACCTTAACCCTAACCAAAAGCTTACTGTAATTGCAAAAAAATCACCACCCTTACAACCCGTCAAAATTCAGTATGGACAATGCATGGA
>MJUU01020104.1:106342-126328 GCA_002080025.1 Modiolus philippinarum
ATATATATATATATCGTCTCCTGCTCTTACTTGAGAAATCGAAGTCCAGTGCTATAGATATTTAAACAGTATTCACAAATGGAAAATCTAACGGGGAAGGGACCCTTGGGATAACGATGGAAATGGAAAAATGGGTAGGGGAGGGATATTAACATTGATGAATTTGAAAAGAATACTATCTGAAGTATAATCGAGGAATAAAGGTATGAAGTAAATGAGACAGCCGGGGCACTTATATCAAAATAGAGAAATGGGTATGAACTTTAAAGTTCTCCTGTGGATTATCTGAAACATATATTGCCTCCATCTCTTACTGGAGTAATCCAAGTCCAGTGTTATAGATATTTAAACAGATATTTAAAAATTAGGAATCTTATAGGGAATATACCCCTGGGGCAAGGATGAAAATGGATAGATGGGTAGGGGCAGGATATTTACATTTGGAGGGACGAACTTAAGATCTCTGGAGGATTTATTACTTGAAACATATATATTTCCACCACTCACTGGGTTAATCAAGGGTACCCGTCCAGTTTTGATGTATACTACAATTTAAACAGTATCTACTAAATCAGAATTTATAAATTAAATTCATATTATAATATAATCTGAGATTGTCGAAAATTGTGTATGCCTTAACAGGGAATCACCGTCCTCAAATTTTATTATTACTGTGTTTTAATTGTGCATCTGTTAAATATGTAAAATATTTTACTAGGATACGAAAATGTCGGTGCAAAATATTGTTTTGGAAGTCATTGTAAGGAAATATGGTCATCAATGTCCCCGAAATGTAAAACCCGTGCCACGATATCACCGCTCGGAAGTTTTTATTGAAAGGTATTCTTGCTGAAATTGAGATGTCATTTGGATTCACAGTAATTTTTTGTGGAAAATATTGTTAGATAATTATATTGTACAATGCAGTCTCGATGTGTAACAATTACCACAATCTTGATACCAAAATCTTATATATTATGTAATCTTTTCTTGGCACATTTATGGTATACACATTACCAAGAATTTTTATTGCAATCCAAATCCTTGACATTCATTAATTTTGAATATTATACACTCATTTAAATATCTGTAATCTGAATTGCAAACCCTGTCACATGACATTTGAGATTTCACTTGGTCAACCGGTAAGCGTTGGGTCTCATAGGAAGGTCAACCAGTGAACAAGAAATTTCGATATAATATAACAGTTACACTTGGGTCACGCACTATCTAGGATGGTAATTGTATATTTTCTAATTAAAAGCTTCTCAGTTGAGCTTCTCAGTTGATTGTAATTTAAATAAAATAAAAGTTAAGTGATTGATTGACGAGTTGGAGTTAAAAGGTCCATTGAGCAGTATTTCAGCTATATTAAAACGAGAACAATTTAATCAATTCAAAACCATTTTGAATAATAGAAGAAAGAAATAAAGGTGTCAGGAATATCCAGGGCAACGAATCTTACAAAAGAAGAAAGAAATAAAGGTGTCATGAACATCCAGGGCAACGAAAGAAATAAAGGTGTCAGGAACATCCAGGGCAACGAATTTTATAAAAAGAAGAAAGAAATAAAGGTGTCAGGAACATCCAGGGCAACGAATTTTGATTGCGATTGGAAAAGGGGAGAAATGGGTAGGGGCAGGAAATTTAGCCTTCTATACGACACCCAGTTCGAGGTCAGGCTTTCCGTATTATGACATGACTACCCTGCAGAGACCGTCCATTCCCCTCAGCCCCAACTGGTGACGCGCTCGGCAGCTCTGTAGCCGGAGCTCCTGAAAACAATCTGGGTCCCGGAAAATTGAAGTTAAATAAAACAAACAATAAAATCAACAGCTTTCATTATATCTAATTTATTGTATTTCCCCATTTGTTAAAGATTCTTTTATGAGATCTAAATTAAAATAAACAATATTTTGTCAGATTTTTGTTTGAGAATTTCCTGGTCCTGTTACATATTTTGGACACCTCAATATCATATTTATCCTATAAGAACTAGTCTGTGAAGTTTGCCTTGGCAGATCAATTCATCTATCTTTTAATACATTCTCCCATGTAATAATTTCTCATTTTAAATCTGTCATGTCTTGTTCACCGTCAAAGGGTACCTTGAATGAGTGAAGAACTCGTCCTTGGCTGGAAGAATGTCAACAATAATCGCACATGGTTTCCATAATTGGTTTCATGAATGCTTGACACGCAAGTAGAGCCTACAATTGATGCAAATCTTTTTACGTCAGAACATAAATGACTCTGACGTTCAGGACCCGGAACTAAATATTAAAAAAAAAAAAAATTTCGAAGCAATAAAATTTTGTCAGTCGGGACAATTTTTGAGGGTCGGTCGAGTAACAGTAAACAAACAATATTTTAATTTAGGCCTTACTGCAATATCTATTTTACATGCTGCAATTTTTCATAATGAGGAAAGCTGTTACAATGGAAGTTTGGTAGCTCTACAGGTAGATACAAAATGTTTCTCAATAGAAGTTGGACCCCCAAGGTCCAAAGGTCATTTAGTGCTAGTTTAATTGATGTCTAGTTCAAGATTCCTCATGCATACTATGGACCTTTTTATTTGGCCTGGCCAACACAGTCAGATTGAAAAAAAGGCTGTCAAGCTGTGAGAGGAATCTCTGACTACCTGTCAAATACACTCTAATTTTACTTTTTGTGTTGGAGTAACCATAACAGTGTTTCAAGCAAGACCTTTTACCTAGATTCTTGCTTGCAGCTAAAACAGTTTTACAAGTTAAAAGAGAAATAAGTCCATTGAAATTCATTAATAGCTATTGTTAATTGATTTATGTTGAATGGGAAGGTGAAAACTTATGTAAGTGTGACTATTCATTGTCCAGTTTGTACACATCAGAATACAGTAGCTATTGGTAACTACTGGTAAATTTAGATGGACCTATTTTTCTTTCAACTTGTAAATTGTTTGTATCTAGTCCTGGAAAGCTTCAAAAACTTCCATTGTAACTTCATTCACTAATAAGAAAATTGCAACAATTTTCTAGCATTATAACAGTGCCAAATCAGCATGAATTATATTCTCATCTGAAAACATTTATGTGATTATCATATTTAAATTCAACTTATTTAAATGTGTAAATTTGTCATATTATGAAAAAAATTCTCAAATGCAAAGCATTTTATTCCATTGGAACTAAAAACACTATCTAAGTTATATTCTTCATTTCCTTTTTATACACCCGTCGAAAGACGGACATATTATGGTATACCCTCCGTCCGTTCGTCCGTCTGTTAACTTTTTGGTTTCCGGAGTTTTTTTTCTGTAACTGCTTGACAAATTAAGTTGATATTTGGTATATGAGTATATCTAGCTGAGATACAGATCAAGTTCAAACTTGGTTCTGGTAGGGTGATTTTGTACAGAGTTATGGCCCTTGGGCTTAGTGAAATTTTGAAAAAATATAGGTTTCTGGAGTTTTTTCCTGTAACTGCTTGACATATTGATTTGATATTTGGTATATGAGTATATCTAGGTGAGATACAGATCAAGTTAGAATTTGGTTCTGGTTGGATGATTTTGTACAGAGTTATGGCCCTTGGACTTAGTGAAATTTAGAAAAATATAGATTTCCGGAGTTTTTGTCTTTTACCGCTTGACATATTGATTTGATATTTGATATATGAGTATATCTAGGTGAGATACAGATCAGTTTCGAATTTGGTTCTGGTTGGATGATTTTGTACAGAGTTATGGCCCTTGAACTTGGTGAAATTTTGAAAAATATTGGTTTCTGGAGTTTTTTCTGTAACCGCTTGACATATTGATTTGATATTTGGTATATGAGTATATCTAGGTGAGTTAGAATTTGGTTCTGGTTGGTTGATTTTGTAAGGAGTTACGGCCTTGGACATAGTAATCAGTTTCTCCTGCTTTTCTTCACAATGCGTGAACATGTTATATATGATTGTATGTTTATAAATTACTGATAAGTTTAAAGTTTGTTCCTGTTGAATGATTTTTGTGGACAGTTATGGCCATTGGGCATAATATTTTTTTCAAAAATTATTTTTTTTGCACCTTTCTATGCATTATCTTTACATATTAATTTGATATTTGTCAAATGGTAACATCTTAGTAAAGCACATATTCTGTTTGATTTTTTTCAATCAAAATTTTGTTGTGGTCCAACAATTTCATAAAGTTCAAGTTGACTGTGGACGGGCGTATCATGCGCTCTTGGTGCAGCAGTTTATTAAAAACTGTTTTCAAATATAATGCTACATTTTGAAATTTGCTCAATTATGCTGAATTATAACATGATCTCTGAGAACAAAGACTGCCTTCGTTTTACACAATTAAAGCTGCCATATGATATCTCATTTTAGAAATATAGATTACACCACAAGATCCTGTTCATTACCATATTTCATCCACTAGAGATAGTAAATTTTAAAATTTTAATTGCACGGCTTGCTGAGCATTTTAAAATGTTTAAAAATAATTATCGAGAGTGGATGAAATATGGTAATTATAATCGGGATAAAGTGGTGTAATCTTTTTCTCTAATGATAAATGATAAACACCAAGAATTGAATTCTCAATAGATTTGGCGGGAAATAGCACAGGGCTTTATTCAACATACGTTGAATATGAAAATTTATCTTATGGGTCAAACCCGGTTTAATTGACATATCAGTAGAGAAGAAGCATTTTTGAATTATGTAGACCAATCTGCTTTAACCTCTGTAAATCTCATTAATGTTATACATGTATACTGTAAATGAACCAATTTAGTGAGGATTAATTTCTGTGAAATTTTACATGGGGTAATTTTGTAGCAATTTACTTTCTCAGTTGTTAATTCTTTGATGGAAGTTAATGACATGCAAAAAAAGTTTGCGACAACTGAAATTGTGCAATAATTTCTTTGTCACCAATTAAAAGAAAACAAGTCATTCACAAATAAAAGTTGGTCTACAGTAGTTTGCATGAGTTGATTCTATTGATATGTAAAGATTGACATGACACAAGAAAATTTTTGCAATTGGCCATTATTTAAAGAGAAGTTATTGTACTACATCTACAGAGAATGTTTGAGCATATTAAAACAGGAAAATCCCATCCTATTATTATTATCTAAATATATTCTCTGTTAACAGATGAACTCATGCATTCAATTTGACCATTTTCAATCACTTGTTGATTAAATTAACCAAGGAAAATTGTCTTCCCATAGTTTAGAAATTCATAGCTTATTTAAATGACAATTTAATGATTCCTAGTTGAATATTTCCAACAGAGCTGCTGTTTATCAATTCTGAATCATGTCAGTATTCCAGCAGTGAGTAATTATCAGTATATTATGCTTCCTATCTGTATAAATATGATCATAACAGTGGTGGATCGAGGATTTAATGTAAGGGGGTATAATTTTTTAGACAAATATTGGCGAAAACCATGATTTTTTCCCAAAAATATATATACATGTATATATTTTTTCAGTTTTAAAGGGGCCCACTCTTGTCATGGCCCTAATTCTGCAGTTGCATGGGTAGAGAGGAAAGGCTTTTTAAACCTTTTGCTGCTATGCATATGCACAATTTTAAAGATTGTGTCAGTACTAAGACAGAAATCATGAATATAGTAAATGCTCCATCTAAACACCAGTCACCTGATTTTGAAAGTAAAAGCTAAATTTTCTGACTTTGTTGATTTTCAATGTGAATCAATTTACCTCAAACAGACCATCCCAATAAGTAAGCCATGCCAGTTTGCCATATTTTATTATATAAGTAATTTTGATTTATTATTTAATAACATAATCAGTGTGTCACTAACTTTTGGGCAAGGCATTTTTTTAATGAACCCAGATCAAGGAGTAGTGGCATTTTGTTTTTGTCCTGTCTGTCTGTCTGTTTGTGTGTCTGTGTGTCCAAACCTTTTAAATTGGATATAAGTTTTGAACTTTGAAAGATAAAACTTGGCAATTGTATAGGTCTAGTCAAGAGGAACATGGATATTATAAGTCAGGTCAAAGGTTAAGGTCACGGAGGTCAACATTTAAGTTCATATGTTTTGTATGCAAAGAAAGATAACTCTAACCAAAATATTCATATTAAATTTTCAAATTTAACAAAACAATAAAATTGGTGCTAGGGGCATATGCTGTGTTTCACAAAGACATCTTGTTTCCATAGGTAATTAAATCAATAGGTCATTGACAGTTGCTTGTCCTTTTGTCCTAAGACAAATTTACAGGTGGCCAAAATATTAAATCAGTGAGTTCAGCTATCAACAGAGTAAATTATTTTATAGATAACTGGATCATAGACCGGGATTTTCCTATAGGTTTTACAATGAACACAGGTGACACAATAATAACTTGCCTTAGGCGGTTTGAATTCTTCTTCTGAAATTTAAAATACTCCGTTAACTAATGTTTATATACTCAATGTCTAGTTCTGTTTGTTACTTAAGTTGTGTCTTTGTTAATTAAACATTTGAAATTTTAGTTGTTTTTGTACTCTACCTCAACACAAGGATTGGACATAGTTTTTGCCTGTGTCTGTGCATCCATATGTCTGCCTGTTTTACTTAAATATGGATGCTTTGAACTTGGTTTAACATTGGACCCTTTAGGAAAAACATCAATTTTAGCTCGCTGGGACAAATGTCCGGAGAGCTATTGTCATACCCAGAGTGTTGGCGTCATCAGCAAAAACTTTAACCTTGCTTATGGAATGGAGACCATAACTTGATCAGAGATTTGTTTTTGATATTTAGTATGTGGCTTCCTTGTGATGAGAGCCTTCTTGTGGTAACATATATGTATCCATTTTGAAGGCAATTTTTAAAAAATTTAAACCTTGCCTCTAGAAGGCAGGCTTTTAGTGGTAGGGTGTTCATATTTGGTATGTGACTTCCTCATGATGAGAGGTTTCAAATGGTACCACATGTGTACCCATTTTGACCTTGACCTTTCTTGTGGGGGCAATTTTTGACAAACTTTAACCTTGCCTCTAGATGGTATCCTTTTAGTGATAGGGTGTTCCAATTTAGTAAGTGACTTCCTCATGATGAGAGCTTTCTAGTTACTCCATATTTGTTGACATTTTGACCTTGACCTTTCCCTTAGGGCAATTTTTGAAAAAAATCTGTAACCTTGTTTATAGAATTAAGTTGTTTAGTGGTATGGTGTTCATCATATTTGGTATGTGACTTTCTTGTGATGAAAGCTTTCTAATGGTGCCATATTTGTAGACATTATGAACTAGACCTTGCCCTGAGGGCAGTTTTTAAGAAGAGGCTCTCAAGAGCCTGTATCGCTCACCTAGACCATTGCCAATACATAAATTAAAATAAACTTCTTTGTTAAAGATTCTCATTTTCAAACTATATAAACAAACATTTATGTTATTTGATCCAACTTTTATAAAATATTTTCCGTATTGCCTGCTATCTTGGATAAGGGATGGATCTGCAGGACACAATTTAACTGTTGTGTCAAAGTTTATTTCCAACTGGCCAAATGCTTGTTTTTTTTGTACTCCAATATTAAACTAAGTTTCCCATTGGTAGCCAATTTGCATAAGGTGCAGAATTGAAGGACATCTGTTTTGAAGGGGACCATCTAAGATACATTGTGATTAAATTTTATTCTAACTAGCCCAGTTGTTTCAGATGAAAAATTCTTTGTATGTTCTTTCCATAGGGTCGAGTAATAAATTAAGTTCCCTGCAGATGACCATGTAGGATGGCAGATTGGCACCAAAGTCAAAATACTCAGTCAGCACCTCATAAGCATCATTCATGCCAAGTTCTTTTCAAATCCATTAAGTGGTTCTCAAGGACAATTTCATCAACTGCTTACTTAAAGCTTATTTTAATAAAATATTATGCAGGCTAAGAAGCCATGAGTCTGCTTCTATATTCATGTCTATAAGACATAAAGAAAGCAATTAGTAAAACCCCTGTAGTAGTATGGTATGGTGGTTTATCGCCTTGAGTACCTATATAGGTCTCTCACATCATTTTAGACCTGGAGGGTTGCCCACTCCAATGCAATAAAATTTTGGGACAGTTGATCATCCCTGGTATCCACTGACTGTCTTGCCACTTTGCTTTTTGGGAGTAGAAGGACTCAAAGCCCTAACCACAGTATGGCCGCAGTTAGCCTGCATGTCTTGGCCCCGAGAGACCAAGACCCATTCTTCATTGTGAATAGTTCAGTTACCCAGTTCTCAACAGTGTACCGGAGTACTCTCTTGGAGGTGGTCCTGCGTCTTCGAGAACCCAAATCCCTGGAAAACACAATACATATATTTACAAAAATTATTATGACATCAAATTAAGTAAAAACGATTGCTACGCGTAGCTATGTCCCCCGCCGCGGCAGTAAAGTCGAATGAGTCCAATAACTCAAGTAAAATTATGGAAACAAAATGACGGCAAGATATGATCAACTGCATTTGGTGGCAAACAGCTACCCAAAATTTGAGCAAAATCCCTTAATTGGATTTTGAGGAGATGTGTCGACAAAGTCTTCCTATGTTGTAATATGCATTAAGTCGATAAAGTCCCATAACTCCTGTANAATCGATGACAGTTGTTTTAAGAGCACTTCCAGTTAATTATATGTCTGCTGACTTTCTCGCATCCATACGTACGAAAGAACATGCATGTTCGACAATAAGCAATGAATTCCGCTTAAACATTTGCTGCACATCGTCATTACATGCTATGAGGTATGAACAAAGCTCATCGTTGATGGCCTGATGATGAATTCGAGATGAAGAACAACAATAAAAGCGTTGCACCATCGCTTGATTTTACCGTGTATTTGTATAGACTTTGTCTCATTTAGATCAACTCTATTTTTTGTTAACTTTGCACGATGGGAATATTTTAAGCTTAAAACGAACATGTATAAATTTTAGACTTTATAAATTTCCGAATAATACTGGATTCGGGAAAGAATAAAAAAAAACTTTTCCTGTGAATACGCCCGATGAATAAAAACGCAAAGTTACTGCCATTGATCTTTTGTATAATATTCAGTATATACAACTAAACATTTGATCATTTATCACGCTAGTTTTGTGTTTAGCTATTTGTTACAAACATTAATAATTCAAACAATCATCACGAACAGATTAGCAGCAAGCGTCCAAAATAAGAATGATAGTTGACTAATGGGTGAATCCTTTTTTTCTTTAGATCGAGGGCATATTGTTTTGTCCTGTCTGTCTGTTTGTCTGTATGTATGTATGTCTGTCTGTCCGCAACTTTAACCTGGCTAATAACTTTTGAACCAGATGCGATAGGCCCTTCATATTTGGTATGTGTATTGATCATGTAAAGTTGAACACCATTATGCAAATTTTACCAAGGTCAAAATCTAAATTTTGCGATAGCTCGTTAATTACAATTGCTAAAGGCTTGATATTACGTATGTGAATAGATCTATTAGAGCTGAGTACAAATCCACCAAAAAAATTGGTCAGGTCAAAGGTCAAGGTCACTGATTGCAAATTTGAAAACTTCAACAGAAACTTTAACATTGCCTATATCTTTTCAACCAGATATGATAGGACTTTAATATTGAATATTGGTCACTTGAAGCTGAACAGCTTTATGCAAATTTCACTACGGTCAGGTCAAAGGTCAAGAACACAGAGGTCAAAATGTCAAAATCTAGATTTTGCTATAGCTCATTAATTACGATTGCTGGAGACTTGATATTATATATATGAATAGATCTAAGCGAGTTTAGTACTAATTCACAAAAAAATCAGGGTAAGCGCAAAGGTCAAGGTCACTGAGTGCAACTTCGGAACATTTAGATATTGCATAGATCATTTCAACCAGATGGGATAGGACTTTTATATTTAGCCTTTATATTAATCATATAAAGTTGAACACCATTATGCAAATTTCATTAAGATCAGGTCAAAGCTCAAGGTCACAAAGGTCAAAAGGTCAAAATCTAGATTTTGCTTTTAGCTCGTTAATAACAATTGCTTGAGGCTTGATATTCTATGATTTTGTGAATAGATGTAATGGAGCTTAGTACAAATGTCTACCAAACCTTAATTTCTAGTTTATATTGCAATCTTAAGCATTAATAATTGTCGACGTGGTTGCTACCGGGGCATAGTATTTCACAAACACATCTTGTTTGAATATAATAAAAAATCGTGATTGTAAATGAGATATCAGCCAGATATAGCACATGCCACCCTCTCATTTCCGAAGTTTTTATTTTACATTTACATGAAAAATATAGCCCTTCTTTCCTTTGTATGTTAACGGCTGAGTGATTGTAACAGTACTTGGTCCGATATTTTCCGTTGTTACCGATTCCGCACCCATGAATGCAGCTATGTTGGGCATATACCTAGTCAATTGTGCTAGAACCGATGCTTACGGCCGTCTTGAACTAACTCTGAATAACTAGTGTTAAGTCATTGTTGAGGGCATCATAGTGACTTCAACATGATGAACTACTGTCACAGAATAGAGTTTTCATCATGATATTTGTTTTTAAAGGATTAAATATAATAGATCATATTTTCCAACCTATCAAATTTTACTGTTTTTGTCCCTAACGGAATTAAGATTATATAACAATTGTTCCAATAGGAAGAAATATAATGACAATGTTTATAATATATCCTTCAAATGAACTTTTGTTAGGCAAAGCGAATATACGTTGACACTACAAAAAGAGTTGTTATATTTGCTTAAGCTGATAATGTTATTGTAATTTTTTCGTCCCAAGCTAAATGACTTCATTTTCGTTTATTATACATTTGCAGGAGTTTGCCTCTCGGGCAAAAAAGATTCCCAGAGCTGGAGATGTATGCTCTCTATAATTGTTCGGTTAAAACGTACTTGCTGATTCAAGAATTTAATATTTGGGCTTCATATTCTTAAACCAGTATGGTATTCTGACCATCCGAATATATATTGCCCATACATGCCAGTTTTAATTGCGTTTTGTTTTTACAAAAAAAAAAAAAAAAAAAAAAACGGGTACAGTATGTGGTCGATATGAGATAAAGGGTAAACATGTACACATATCATATCAAGCATAAAAATATAAACTCTAATAGATAAAAAAGCTGAATGGGAGAGGGGGTTAACCTACATTGTCGACATGTATGTCTTTTGAGAGCCGTGTAAACGCAAACGGTAAACACAGGAAAAATTTAATCAACTCACTTCATATATAAATAGCGACAACAGTTAAATAAATTTGACATTCCCCATATAGAGTAAAAAAAATATCGCTTTAGTTTGACATTTTTGAAGAATTCGCAAATAAATTTAAGTATTGTAAAACAAAAATAAATGAAATGATAAAGAAAAGAGTGAATAAAATAATTACATTAAACTCTACTTTTGATGTTGATAAAATTGAGGTTCCAAGAGTGAAAATAATTCGTTGTTCAAACTTTTTGCGGTGGTGTCGTAACCTGATCACCGGATTAAGAACTGTCATGCTAATGACTTCCTTGGATTGTTGGCGGAATCTGAAATTGAGGTAGATGGTGCTCATCAAAACGTTCACCTAGTATTTTGCAGGCATCACCAACATATTGTGTGGCAGCATTTACAAACTATGGTATATAGCACATTGCATGTATAACAAGAATTGATTTTGTGAGAACAAACAGGACCTTTGATGAAATCCGTTCTCATAGTGAAAGGTCACGTTCGACAGATCTTTCAACCACAACGTCGCATTCCTTTTTATGGCGTGTGGTTTCTAGTCTGGATGGTCCTAATTATGCTAGAAACAAATCATCCTTTCAGTAATTGCCTTTGTGATAGACTATAATTGGCAAAGATGGAAATATTTCAGCCACTGAATAACCTTTTTTGAAATTCTGAACTTATACAAATCCATCTTATATTTTCTTACAATAATTTCCATGGAAATCATATGTTGTATATTTCTTTGTTCCCTGTTTTGAGCAATAAATGACAGTGTTTGTAACTGTATATCGTCCAATATTTAAGGTTAATGAATGACTCGGGACCTTAAGCTTATTACCAAGCTTAGATTGACAAATTGAATCCTTAGTTTTCATTTTTCTTTTTTGTATATTGAGATTTGGATACACTAATACAAAAAAAATGAGTCACTTCCGTAAGCTCATGAAAATGGACAAATAATTTTCAACCAACTTTAAATGTGTGTTCTGCGCTTCACACAGAGATTGATGAATTTATATAATTTCTTTTTAAAGTAGACTAAAAGTGACAACAAAAGTCCGAAGCAATTAGAAGAATAGACCAGTAAGGAAAATCCGCAAGGCGTACGACAGTATCGAGAACACACAACCCGGCACAGAACATTTTATGCAAGCCGTCATATTCCTAACTTGGAACGGTCATTTTATAAATAAAATTGTGGGTTAAACCTGGTTAAATGATGCATCAACCATCCGCTTATATGACGACTAACTATAGCTTCTGTGTGCCAAGATTGTGTTAAATGTCAAAGCCATAATATTTTCAATACAAGTAAAATGTTTTTGTCGTTCGATGAACAAGCCTTGCGTCATCGTACATGTAAAATGATTTTGTCGTTTGGTATACACGTCACAACAAAGTGACCTATAGACAAACCTCAAAAGAAGAAGCCAAAAATTTCAAGAAAACTGTCTTCAGTAAAATCGGACACTGGAATTAAATATTTATCAATCAAATCCGAATATCGTCTAATAGATTTCTCGAGAAATACTATTTATCTGCATTTATCGGAGCCCTCATTCAAAAGCTTACAAATTCCCCGTGTTAGAGATGTATCATTTTTATTTTTAGATATGGTGCACTTGTACATGAGATAATATCTCATGTGTACACTTTGTCCAATTACTATTATCTTAATTTAATATGTAAATTCTAAAACCTAAGGTTTAACTCCCTCCATCGTAGTTTTGTCCTTAGCTATATTCGATATTACTGATTATTCGAATTCTGTTTGGTTTTATACATTTTAAACCTTTTTTTGAAATTATGGATTTCCTGTGTTTGGGTCATAGTGCTGCTGATGAGAAATTAATTTCCGAAATGGCCATACAGCTTATTAAAAATATTACAGTTGGAGTTAACATATGTGTTCTGGTCTCATGTTAATTTACTCCATATCCTCTCGTAAAAAAATAAACATCTGTGTCGTTGCAAAATATTTTGATAGTAACTACATGCTCTAGCGTAACGTAATTTAGAAATATATACTCCATACGCTGGGGAAGACGGAATATTACTGGTGAGGTGTGGAAAGTTTACAATATCAAAATTGAAATGGTCTCTTTTGTCACAATTTCGTGTGCTGAGGTAGCAAACTCTAGAAGTAAATCTAAAAACGAAACAGAATGGTCAGTGTCTGTAGTTTCCTTTGTTTTCAAGTTCTGGTGGATTTATTAATGAAATATAGTCGGCATTTACTATTAATAAGCGACAAGACATCATCAATATATCTGTAGGAGAAATTAAAGGATCTAGCTTCTTTTTTATTTTGTTTTAGCAAATTTTGCCGAAATTCCGTTTCTTTTTTTTCTTTTTTTTTATAATGCTTTATTGGCAAAAACACATTATTTAAGTATAGCATATAAACATAAAGACACATATAAACAGTATGAGTTAGTTGTAAACAAACAAATATCAAAGGGCATCAATATCATAATTATCTTAATTGTAGATGTAAATATAAAAAAAAACTGAATAAATAAAAATATCATTTAATGAAAATTGTTTCTGAAATGCTTCTTTTGACAATTGAAAAAAGATAAAAATGATAATTGTGATTATAATTAATGTGAGCTCTTAAAACATATATAAGTAAATAAATCCATTAAATCCATAAATAAATTAATAAACAGATAATATAATCTCAGAAAAGACTATGGATGTGGACTGAAAAAAAAATCGAGACAAATATAATTTGATTACATATTAGAACATGTGTAGCCTAAGGTAATTTAAAATTTGATTTTTCCTATAAAATGAATTTGATCATATAGGGTTGTATAGTTTAGATACTAATTTTTAAGATAGATAGACGACTAATGATAAACAGTGCATATGCCTATGACTAAATTGGAACATACCCATACACCACTCATACTTATGCAATACTAAGTATATAATAAATTACAATTGTGATTTGCTGCACACAATCACTGTCCAAACTCCCTATGTCTGCAGCAAGGAAAAAAACATGCATACTCAATCACACCTGTACCTTTCAAACCATCTTCCTTACAAGTTCCAATCTATGTCATTCTGCAATATGCAAATAAATATTATATTACTAATTATGAAGAATTGGTATCCAGGGGTTCCAGCAGCTATTTGCTTTTTCTAAAGGTTTCCTCTTGAAGTATAAATATTTTTCAATTGAAATGTTTTCTTTCAATAATTTCTTAAGGCACAGCTATGAAGTTGGTCTCCATTTAATTTTGATCAATAAATATAAAATTCTGTGGAAAAAATAATTAAATTCCGAACATAATTTATGTCTGATTTTTGTAAATTTCCGAATAATATAATCTCCAAAATTAGAGGTAGAATTATTTCAGTATTTTCCAATATCCATTCATGTAAATCATTCCAAAGTTGTGAAATTTTATCACAAGTCCAGAAAATATGATCAATTGTTTCAGCTGACTGTAAACAAAAAGTGCACTTATCTGAGGTTTTCAGTTTCATTTTATACAGCAATTCATTTGTGCCTAACATTCTATGATTTATTCTGTACTGAAACCATTGTATTTTTGAGCTTTTCGTCGTTTTGAATGGCAAAAGATATACATGTGGCCATTCAATTTTTTTATTAAAAAATTGTATCCATTTTTCCTCACATTTTTGATTAACAGAATTTTAATTTAGCACTTCATACATATCTTTGGAACCCTTTTTAGATTTCATAAATATTTTCAAACTAATAGGTATCATAGGGCCATAAGTTTTAATTAAACCATCTGAGCTGATTTTTAGTGATCTCATATAAGTTTTGATTGCAGACAGGACACCTTGATATGTAAGAAAGTTATTGTTAATATTATAAGTTTGCTGGAAAAATTGAAAAGTCATAAAACTGCCCGATTCAGTAAGAACATCATTTATTAAATTAACACCCTTTTTCGACCAGTCTTTATACAGTATAGGGCTATTTTTAATCGTTATTTTTTCATTATTCCAGATATTAACTGCACTGAATTCATATTTTTCATTTAAATCTTGCTTAGAATTTAATTCACTCAATGCATTGAAAACTTCTTGCCAAAAGTGTTTTTTTTAACTCCTTTGTTGTTCCTGTGTGTTGAAGGCTTATTGAGTTTAAATTTTCCGAGAACATCAACAACTTACCAACTTTTGAATTATTGTCAAAAATTCTACGAATCCATGTCAATTTCAATCCTTTAACATAATTTTTCAAATTTAACATTTTTAATCCCCCTGCTTCTTTATCTCTGCATAAAATATCTCTACTTATTTTATCTGGTTTGTGTTCCCAAATAAAAGCAAACAAACTATTAATAAACTGTGACAGAATATTTGCTTTTGGGCTTGGTAATGTTAAAAATAAATGATTCAGCTTTGAAATTACTAATATTAGCTATTTTCCCTATTGGTGATAATATTTGATTAGTCCATGCTTTTAATATATTGTCTATTTCCTTGAACTTTGGAGTATAGTTCAATTCTTGGATTTCTTCAATATTTACAGAGAATTTGATTCCTAATAATAAAAATCTGCTGGAACCCCATTCCAATCCCCACTTGACACACATTGTTTAACTACTAAACTTTTCTTTCCAATCCACACAACCTTTGTCTTTTCCAAGTTTATATTAAAACCTGACATATCAGCATATTTTTGTGGAGTACAGAGAGATGCATCTAAAGACTCAGGAGAACCATCTAAAATTAATGAAGTGTCATCTGCATATTGTGATATTAAGTATTCAGTATCATCAATTGTAATTCCAGTGATGTCTTTGTTCTTCCTTACCATTATTCCCAAGATTTCAGCACAAAGAAGAAAAATATAGGCTGATAAAGGACCCCCTTGCCTGCAGCCCCTTTCTACATTAAAGAATTGTGAGAGAAAACAATTTTGAGTTACACAATTTGTTATTTTGGTATAAAATGACTTAATCCAGTTTTTGATGGAAATTGATTTGATTTCCAAAATTAAAGAAATCTAAGACACTTTGTAAGAATTCCCAAGATATCGAATCAAATGCTTTTTCAAAAGCAATGAGGAGGAGAATACCTGGTATATCCTTTTCTTCAGTAAAAAGTAAAATATCATAAATCAGACGTGTATTTTCACCGATGTACCTCCCTGGAATAAAACCTGTTTGATCATTATTTACAAGGATATCTAAAACTGATTTAATACGTTCTGCAATGCAACTTGAAGCAAGTTTATAAGTTGTATTTAAAAGACAAATTGGTCGCCAATTCTTCATATACTATTTGGGTTTATCTCCTTTTGGAATACATGTTATTATTTCTTGCTTTTGAGTTACAGACATTTGACCATTTTTATAACCATAATTTATTGACCTGAGAACAAATTTTCCTAAATTACACCAAAAAAATTTAAAAAACTCACTTGTGAAACCATCTGATCCCGGACTTTTATCTTTTTTCATTCATTTTATTGCAGTTGTTAACTCGGTATATGTAATTTCTCCTTCAAGCTCTGCATTCATTGTTTCATTTAATTTTGGAACAACGGCAGTAGAATACCGAAGGAACAAAGGGGTGACATTCACAAAAGTCGAAGTCCAAAGACAGGGCTAAAACGAGAACACAGAAAACAATGACGTTAGACACAAAAACAATGACGCCAGACAGACACAAAGCACAAAACCAGAAACCACAACATTCAGAACAAAGGCACTCACAGTGTGAACTCCAGTGAAACTGGGAGTGACATCAGGTGCTCCGGAAGGGTAAGCATGTCCTGCTCTGTTAACAGCACCCGTCACACTGTGAGTGATTCCATCCGGGAAAATGTCAAAGTCGGTAGTCAAATCCGGGAAGACGTGAATCCAGCTGAAAATGTCCACTTTCACCCGGGACACTGACACGTCATATCCTCCAACGATGCCACGGCGACGGCCACAGAATCTCCCGAGGGATGAAATTAACAAAGGCCGAACAAACCCCCGACCAAGCAGCCCCTGGGACAGTGCCTTTGCTCTGTTCAAAAAATCACTGTACAAACTACAAGCTCGACAGTAACGAATCAACTGTGAAATGTACACTCCATAGGCTGGAGAGGCAGGCAGGCAGGAATATCCTGATAAGGTAATTCAGTCATTAACTCTGGTATTGCAAGAATTTCTTTTTTTTATAAAGTTTTTCGTAATAGCTTTTTGCTTCTTTCAGAATTTCTTCCTGGTCTGCAATGGTTACCCCCTGTTCATTTACAATTTTTGGAATAGTTTTATTCACAAAGTTTTGGGATTCTAAGGTCATAAAATATTTTGTTGGTTTTTCATATTCTTCAATTATTTGCATTTTTGACCTAATATAATGCCCCTTCATTCCTTCTTATCTTAATACTTTAAGTTCAGATTTTTTATCTTCAATAATTTCTAGTGACCCTTCCCCGTCTTATTCACTTTCGAGTTTTTGGATATCTTGTAACCATAAATCCTCTAATTTGTTTTTTTTCTCTTTTTTTGAACGAAGCGTACGATATTGTTTTCCCCCTTATTTCTGTTAATAGTATTTCCAGGAATAATTGATCATTTATTGTGAAACAAATATCAGAACAATCTAAATCGTCCAATATATCTCTATTATACATTAAACAGGCATATTGTTCCTTTACTCTGTGAATAACATCTTTGACTGTTTTCAAATAGTCAATGTCATGAAGTAATGAATTATTGAATTTCCATAGGCCCTTTCCAATTAAAAAATCACTAAGTTTAAATTTAAGAATTACTGGGGAATGGTCAGACCTATAACTGTTATGTATTTCGACATCCTGTACATTATGATAGAAGTTTTGAGACACTAAAAAGAAATCAAGTCTTGCCTGTTTAAAGGGGTAACGTTTCCGCCATGTAAACCTTTTATTTTCTGGATGAATTTCTCTATATGGATCCACCAAATTAAATACATCTTTCAAATGATGTACCTTTTGTTTTGCATTTGGATTGTTTATTGATCTATAACCTCGAGTGTCTAAAACTTGGTCCTGAACTAAATTGTAATCCCCTGTAATAATTATTGAGTCATTATTGAAGGTTTCGATAACTTCACTAACCTTGTCATAAAAACTTGGAGAGTCTGTATTCGGTCCATATATATTAATGAGTGTTATGCGTTTTTGTTGTATTTCAATATCTAGCCATAATAAATTTCCCCCCTCATCCATTTTGACCTGTATATTTTATATTCAAAATTTTTGGTAAAAATATTGCAACACCCCTTTGGTTAGATCTATAAGAGTTAAAAATACATTCTCCTTCCCAAAGATTTCTTATCGACAATTCATTTTCCTTTGTAAAATGGGCATCTTGCAGACAATAAATATTGCTATGTTTGGTTTTTAAGAATTCAAATACATCTCTCCGTTTCTCTGTAGAATTCAGACCTTGACAGTTATACGAAATTATCTGCAAAAGATTACTTGTCATTTAACATGTAAATAAATACGCATAATTTTTTAGTTTAAAGAAAATAGGACAAAAAATATATATTTTTCTCGTAAAAAAAAATCATCCATGCAAGTTATATTTTTTTTTATCTGATCCTTTCTGAACATTTTTAATACTGTTATTCTGTGAAAACTTATGTGTCATATTTTTCAATATACATAAAAATAAATTTATATATGAAAAGTAAATATTTAACCGTAGGATAAACAAAGAAAATAATGTTGTGTCAATACTACAATAAAAACAAATTTTTTAAGGCTGTTATGTGAAATTTTCACCCAAAAGTATCGAAAGAAGGACAACTCTGAATTACTTCAAACTAAGACATTTCAGTTATCTCCCCTAGTATATAATTTCCATAGCTGTAATGGTTTTAATTTGTTACCACATAAAATTTTTTGGTAATTTTTCTTATGTAAATAAGTTGAAGCAGTTATTTTCAAATATAACATTTGTTTTAAGGAATGAACCTGTAGATCAAAATGAATTGTGTTGTAATGCAAGCTTGATACCTGCAAATTAAAATGTTTCACCCAAAAAAGCATGGTATGAAAAATAGCTCTCATTAAAGTTTTGGTTATCACCCCTGGTATACAATATTGAGGTATTGAGATAATGATATCTATTTCTCCTGGTAATAATTGTACCTTAAAATTTACATTTCCTTGATTAAGTCAACCAGTATTGACAAATAATAAATCAATTCAATTGTTTAAAGATTTTTCTTCCAGAATAAAAGTAGTGTGAAAACATGCAGTCCTGTCATTACATTGTCTTTGTAAAGGGATGTAAATAAGAGAGAAGTACACAAATACACTTTTTCCCTGTATGCATATCAAAAACATAAAAGAGGCTGTGATTATTTGATAAAATACTAAGACAAATGCTGATTATGCATTTTCCCACCTTTAGATGTTTAAAAGGATACATATCTTTAAGCACAAAAAGGTTAGGTGTTTTGAATAAAACTGTGTAGCAAGTCCGTTTCTTAAGTGTTCAAAAACAGGTCGGCTACGAGAGGAGCACAATTCGTACCCATTGGAACACCGACTGTCTGTTTGAATATCTTGCCTCCGAACTGGACAAATATATTGTCCAAATTCCACGAAACTCATTGGCAAGGATTACCTAAGGTACAAATCAACTAGTTTCCGATTCTTTGATCTGTCGGAAGCTCAATTTCTTTGAACGATTTGGAAAAGAGTAATGGAGTTATCTTTCGATAATGAAACAACGGCAGTTAAATACCGAATGAACAAAGCACAAGATTACATAAATCAATGTTCAGTGACAAGGCAGAAGCAAGAA
>MJUU01020104.1:132289-145046 GCA_002080025.1 Modiolus philippinarum
TCAGGTGTTGTTTTGAAAAGCTGGGAATGATTTTAAAAGCCGACTTATTCATAGATTTATTCATAGAATTAAATGAAAGTCGTACTTTAAAGATTACAAGTAAACATTAGTATGTTAATACAGTGAAACCTGTCTAATCCGACACCTTAGTATTCCAATATCCTGATATTAAGGGATTTTAAACCCGAGTACTCCGATATCCTGTTTCATCCGACACATCTTTATGGTACAAAAAGTATGTCGGTTAAGACAGGTTCCACTGTACTTCAATATATATTATAGTACTGATGGAAAAACCATGAGTTCTGAATGAAACTAGCAGAGTGAATAAAACAGATGTAATATTCTGATATTATTGAAATATGCTTCAAATGATTAAGTAAAGAGTAAACATAATTTAAAAAAAAAATCTGAATAAAAAGCCAAATATGCTGTTTGAACTAATGAATACATTGGATCCTAATGATAACAAGTCTACATGGAGTAAACTTGTAAAGAGAAAATCCAGTGGGAAAACATTCTAAAAACGAGAAAATTGAAGAAAACCAAAGTTACAATGTTTTCAAATTATATGAATCAAAACCAAATAGCTTTGCAAATCACATCCGCAAAAGTAAAAGAAAGTGGAAAATTCCTACAAGCTAAATAAAAAAAACTATTTAATGAGCATTGAAAAGTTATCAAATTCTATTTGACAGACCAAAATATAACTTCTGACAACGTTGCATCTGGTTGTTACAAAGAAGAATATTTCAAAAATAAAGCATTTAATTGTTTGTTTTACTTACTGTGAAAGTACTTTTATTCGTGGATGCCAATTTTCGTGGATTGCAGACAAGTCGTAAGTTCATGGGTTCTTAAATTCGTGGTTTGAGACTTTCCACAGTGCATATCAACGGAAGATTTGTATTTCGTTGGGTATCAAATTTCGTGGTTTAAGTCAACAACGAAATCCACGAAAATTGATACCCCACGAACAATAGTACTTTCACAGTATATTACACATCTCAAAGTTGGTGTTAGAATGAAATATGTAGAAATAGCCAATGGGATTCGCAAGAACATTTGTGCCTATTTTTTTCTTTTATTGCATTGTACGGGTGTGAATATTGGCCCTTACAAGGTGGGGGCGCATTCTATAGTATATTAAGTTATTCTTCAATTCGTCACGAACAAAGTTACTTTTTGGCTTTTGAGGTAGGCTTTTGGTATTTGTCATTTAATATATCACTTCCGAAGGACGTATCATTTGCCATGGTTGGTGAGATTTGGCCATGAACTTTGTTTTAAAGGTCAAGTTATTTCCCAATGACAAAACTGTGTTGTTTTAGGCTTTTGATATTTGGTATGAAGATAAATATTTCCAAAACAGTGTGCTTTTTACAACAGTTGTTGTCGAAAAACATATATAAATTTGATATTATGTTACTTATGTCAGGTCAACATCAGTATGTTTAAAATACTTCAACATATATTATAGTACTGATGAGAAAAAAAAATAGTGAATTCTGAATGAGACTACCAGACTACCAAAATGATCTAAATATAAAGCCAAAATCTGCCAAGGACAGAGCTTTGCATAAGGGAAATATTTCTTAGTTTTCAACAAAATGTACAAAAATTTAGATATTGTAAGGTTCCAAATATAATCGGCTATCGGGTCAGTTCCGAAGTGCTGACTGCTGGGCTGGTGAATACCCTCGGGGACTAACAGTCCACCAGCAATGGCATCGACCAAGTGGTAACAAATAGCTGAATACCGAAGTTATTGTGAATTTAATTTCTGCATATGCCCCTTTCGACAACTTATGTCTCTTCAGTGCAGATAAAATCTAAAAGTTTGGAAGTATACAAACTCAAAAATGTTTAAAAACTGATAGAGAAAAAATTACCGTAATGTAAAGCCAAAATCAGCCAAGGCCAGAGCTTTGCATGGATAAAACAGATGTAATATTCTGATGTAACTGAAATGTGCTTCAAAGAATTCCGGTCAAACCGGTGGTAGAGGCCGTCTTGAACTTACAATGAGGTATGAGCAAAGCTCATTGTTGAAGGCCTGGTGACTTCAAGATGAAGAACAACAATAAAAGCGTTGTTGTTTTGTTTGGTTTTAAAATATAGTTGTAGAGACTTTGTCTAATGTGCTTTCACTCCATATCCTTTAATTCACCAAATTCAAATAATTAAGTAAAGATTATATATTACTCTGGAAAAAAATCGGAATTAAAAGTCTAATGTGCTGTTGGCACTATTGAATGCATGAAATCCTAATGATATCAAGTCTACATCGAGTAAAACAGTTTCTTTAAAAGAAGAAACCCAGTGGAAAAAAACATCTAAAACAAGAAAAATAAAAGAAAATACCAAAGTCACAATGTTTTCCATTTATAATATGAATCAAAACCAAATTGCTTTGCAAATCACATCCGCAAAAGTAAAAAAAAGTGGAAAATTCCTACAAGCTAAAAAACTATTAAATAAGCATTGAAAGATTGTCCAACTCTATTTGAAAGACCAAATATAATTTCTAACAACGTTGCAACAGGTTAGGACAAAGAAGAATATTTTAAAGTAAAGCATTTAAAAGTTTGTACTAACTATATTACACATCTAAAAATGAAAAGACATGTCAAGAATGAAAATCAATAGAAATAGCCAACGGGAATCGCAAGAACAATTGTGCATATTTTTCTTTTATTGCATTGTATGCGCACGAATATGGATCCTTACAAGGTTGGGGACACCCTGTAGTATTTTAAGCTGTTCGTCAAATCGTCCAGAACAAAGTTACTTTTTTGGCCTTTGAGGTAGGCTTTTGTTATTTGCCATTTGATATATCACTCCCGAAGGACGTGTCATTTGCCATGGTTGGTAAGATTTGGCCATGAAATTTGTTTGAAAGGTCAGGTTATTGCTTTCCTAACGACGAAACTATTTTGTGGTAGGCATTTGATATTTGCATGAAGATAAATCTCTCCACGGCAAGGTGTAATATGCAGTAGTTGGTATCGTTTAAAAACATATATACATTTGATATTATATGACTGATCTAATAAAAATAAAAATATATGCATAGGTTCTGCGAAGTGGACAAAGAAACTCATGCACGACAAAGATAAATATCATATTCACTTAAGGTTACTTTTGATATTACTCTTAACGAACGAATGGCGTGTGTGCAAATTAGAAGTTTGATTTCGTAATTGTTATTCGTCAGAACTGGATTTTAAAATGCCAATATCTAGAGATATCTAGGAAAGCAATAAAAATATCTTAAAAATGCATGCTAAAAATTTTACAAATGTATTACCCTCCCCCATTTCAAAGAAATATAAAATAAAAATCAATCTAATAATTGAATCAAAGGAAACCTTACCTGTATCATTAATCATTGGCAAATATTTATGGTAAAGCTAATATTATAATGATGTAATGTTTCACTTTTTGTCACGCAAATGTATCATTAAAATGAATATAAATATTATTTAGCATTTAGGTATTTTGTATAGCTGTATACATTATGTCTTTGGTATTTACAACTGGTTATTTGTTGCTGCTGTCGTTTTGTGTGGTGTTTATTTCTGGTGGACAGACTAAAAGAAATCAAATTACATTGACCAATAATTCTGGTTTGTATATCATTTCATCAATAACTTAATCTGTAAGTTTGTTACCACATTTTGTCTTTCTTCGAATCCATTTAATGAGTTATAGTGTTTCTGTCTGTCATGAACATTTTCAAAAATCTTTCTGTGGTGTTTTCTATGGGGATGAAGTAGATGTTACGACACATTATGAAAAATATATAAATAAGATTATATTTATATATTGCAACTGTTTGATAAATACTATTTGTGTCTATTTTAACATTAGAGTACCCGAAATATTGAAATATCTATCTCAAAAATAGAAGCTTGAAGTGTGGACTCGGATCAGTACCTCATTTAAAACCAGACAAACAAATATGAAATGAACTGCTTGTAAAACTTGACCATTTTTTTTTTCAAACAGAGCCACTTTCCCAGTTTGTGTTTTGAAGACAAATGCGCATATGCAGGACCTAAATAGACCATATCCGACTTTGGTATCAGGATTTACCGCTGCACTTTTCAACACGTCACAGTATAGAAAACGTCACGTCACAAAGCATACAACGTCATTAAACTGGTCACACGGGGCGGACATGTTTGTGACGTAGGGCGGACAAACAACAGCTGGTAAATCTAAATACCAGAACTCGGATATGGCCTATTCACAGTAACCTCGGTATTTTGTTATTCCTTACAAATGGAATGCACCTTCCTTATTTTTTCCCGCCTGGTGTCGCCACTGCACTATCAGGTTTTGCTCTATGACGTCGTGATTCCGGGAAAAGTCGCGCACAAGGAACAATTTTTGAGCATGCGTGAAACACAAGTTTTCCCGCGAACTACCCGATAATGCAGCAGCGACACCAAACGGGAAAAGCAGGAAGGTGAATTCCATTACTCTCTTTGAGTGCCATTTTTTGTGGTCGGTTGCCAGACGTAATTTTCGATCCTGCCAAGTTCTTTGACAACGTTCAAAAACTGTTCTTCTCTCTTAACTAGGATAGTTTTTTGTAATTTTTGTCTCAAAATAACTGAAAAAAATGTTGAGTAAACGTTAGAAATATATTTTTACTGGAAAAAAAAACGTTTTTTGTTTTTTTTTCAACAAGCTACTATCAAATTGGTATTAAAAACGCTTGGTTTACGGGTTTAAAACAACTGCTGTTCTACTCTCTTAACTAGGATAGTTTTCGTAATTTTTGTCTAAAAATAACTGAAAAAAATTGTCGAGTTAACGTTGTAAATATATTTTGACTCGTAAAAACTTTTTTTCAACAATTGGCATTAAAATCTCTTGGTTTACAGGTTCATAGATTACTTGTAATGAAGCTGCATAACTCAGCTCAAGCATTGACTTCCTGTTCAAAACTTCAGTTCAAGGTATTCTCAATCACGATAAACAACAACCAGTTAATGATAAAATATTACTAGTATGAAAATTAACACCAAGCAATTAATTATGTTATATTATGGCAGTAAACCACAACCAATCAAATACTAGTATTACATTTTTATTGAGTGCCGCAAGGGAATTTTCTAAAGGTTGCCATTTTGTAGTAATAAAAACATTACCATAAAATAATGAATTGACCAAATCATATGAACATGTTTAACCACACGCTATTATCATAATCGATCAGCAAATACCATATAAAATCATCAACTGGTGTTATACTTCACGAAAAGGCATCATCACAAAAATGATGAAAATTAATAATGCACTATTTTCCTGTGTGTTGCTGTGTTTCGTTAATAATGGATATCTTCAAATGATATTTGTGTAATAGTTATTATTGTTTAAATTTTTTATTGTAAAAATGTTTATTTCAGGTAGACTAAACGAGATATTTTTTATTGAAAGGGGTTTTCGAGTTAATAATGGCCGAAAATTACATTCACAAGCCGCAACCCATAAAAGAACTGCAATACAAAAAAACACAAAATAGACTACAGACAAACATAAATAACTATAGGAACTCGGGATAGCCGGACTTGATACCGGCACTAGCAAATAAAACCCAATACAGGTCGACTACTAATTCTTTGACCACTATGTTGAAAAGAAAGTAATGTGACAAAACGAAATTTAGAAAGAAGAGTCAAAGAGTAAAAGTGCTCGCCGCTAAACTGCCGGCTAATTCAAGGAGCCTAGTCGGCTAATAAAACACTGTCGCACTACGGAAGAATTCGTCTCATGTTGGCAGAAAGACAAACAACCAAAAGTATTCATGCAGGTATACATTAATCGAAATCATAGAAAAATGTCACATACAGTCTGATTTCTTAGTAACAAGTATACTCAATGAGCAGCACAAATTCTTGCACATTTAAGATTATACATTTCAAAAATATTTAAGAAAAACAGATTTCAATTGATTTCATTGCATTCCTTCCGTTAATAAAATACGTTTTCATGAGGAACATTTGTCGCTTATTTCCCTTTACCGAGTTCGTTATATATGTTTAAAGTGGAGCTGAGTTTAAATTGCATATCAATAGCCTATTACAATGATCCCCATTGAACTTGGTACAGGGAGATAACTGACAAGTATTTCTCATTGGTAAGCAAAAAATAATGAAAACATTTTATTATGGGTTCCATTATCATAGAATTACAAAAATTCACTGGCATTTTTTTTCTGCAGCTACTGTGTCATTCGACAGGGGATATTCTTAGAGAAAAAAAAATAGTATTAATCCCCGCATCCGTCTGACAATAAAATGTGCTTTAGGGCAGGCACAAACCGCAGCATGTTTGCGCCTGTCCTAAGTCGGGAAATTTATTCAGCCTTTGTGTGTCTTGTCTGTTTTCTAGTTAGTTCACTTTATGTCTATGGGAGTTTAGGATGGTGTTTATTTTGCCGAACTTGATTACTCTTTATTTAGGGGCCAACTCCGACCTGCCGTTGGGTGTGGGGTTTCCTCGCCATCCATTGAAGATCTTATGGTGGCTTTGAGTTGTTATTACTCCCTTTGGGTCGTTGTCTCTTTGAAACATTCCCCGTTTCCCTTTTTTTTCCCTATTTAGTTCATTTCTACTTGTGTTCCTGACCTAAAACATCCCCAGTGCTGTTTTACTTAAGGTCATAATTTAGCTTGAAAATTGCCGGTTGGTTTACGCTTAGCGTTGAAGGTCGTTCTGCAATTTAGAATTAAAGCTTATCTTTTATAACGGAAATGGAAACGTGAAAAGTTAAACATATGCCAAAAGTGTCCCTATTGGAGTTTTCGCAGTGACGTCACAGGCTTGAAAAAATACGTTTGGTTCGCAAGAAATCGTGGTCACTGATTAGTATCATAAATTTGTCATGTTCATTAAGCAGTAAGAAGTTTTTATTTGAGGTAAATGGATAATTCTTTTTGATCTAAATTACGGTATGTTCACCTTTTAAAGATATATAAGAATTTCAAACGTACTATTTTCAATTTATATAGAATTACTTTTACTTGTAAACCATATGATTTTTTTCGAATGTTTCACATCTTTGAAATGAAAATGAAAAAATATTTGCCAATTGTTTAAAAAAGTAAATCGGTAGAAAAATATGAACTTCTGAACGACAAAAATGCATTTTACAGATCCAAAATCGTGTACTAACAAAAACGTATCGAGACTTACATCCTTTTAGTATACAATGGTAATTTTTAAGCTTTGCCAACCAAATATGCTAATTTGCATATGTAAATAAGATTTTGTGACATCACTAATTAGATCCATGGAAACTTCTATTTACCTTGAAAATCCCTAAAACGGTATCAGAAGTGCCTCCATTAGGTCCTTTGCGAAGAGATAACAAGGAATAACTTGAACTTGGAAATCATAAGTAATAAAGATGTTAAGGTAGATAGACAGTAATATTCATATTCATGAGATTTTGTTGTAAGTCGGTACAATTGAAGAACAAATCCTACTTACCTGAAATCTGTAATAAAAAGTATGGGTCACCTTGCTTGCTTTTTCTAGAATTGGGTTCAAAGTTTGCACATTTTTAGCCATTTTTTCACTAGAATTAACATAGAATGCACGGAGAAAATATGGAAATGCAATTTTCAGCTTAATAGAAATGAACTTTTTATCCATGAGAATTTGATGTATTTTTGTGAACAGATAATTTATGATGTAATTTATTTGGTTACAATTATAAAATATATATGTCGCTATGCTTTTAACAGAGATATTTTTTGAAAGTTTCCGGAGTAAACGTTATTTACGGGAAAAGGGACTTAATTTCTCATTCAACTATGACGTCACAAAGTAAAAGTCGTCATATTACTGTTCCGGCACTAAAATCAAACCTACCCCGTATCCAACTCTTTATTTTTTGCGTGATTCGATTGCGCAGCGCAACAGTGTCTATCTACCTTAAACCATTCGAATGATTACTAAATTGAGCTCAAGATAAATAGTTTATAGACAACAGTTTCAGTTAACGGGCCAAGCCTTCAAGTACAGGTCTGACGCAACAGAAATCACGTCATTTCAATATAAATATTGGAACTAGTGATTTCACCGTATCTAGTACAATTTTCTTGAACAGGATTGTATCCTGAAACCATGATATATACATACGCCTAAAATAAATGTAATACTTGAATGGACTTTGGGTAAGCAAAGACTTTTCCAAGGCAATATTTCCTGGTCCTCCAAGTTTCACCTTAAATCTTTTTGTACTTAGAATAGATTCAAGATATCTAACTTTTACAGATCCTTCTCAATACAAATAAATGTTGTTAGGTTAATTTAGCTTAAAATGTTGTTTTTATTCCAGTGAACTATGTTTAATTTGTTCTTCTTTTGTGCTTCAGGGATATGTGTGTATGGAAAAACTGCTGAAAGAGTACTTCGATTTCTCACAGCTGACAACTGCAATACTCCATCAGGTAATTGCATAATGATTGCTATTAAGTAATATCACTGTGACTTAACTGAACCGACACAAAATGTTTAGTCTGAAAGTTTCTATGCATCAGAATACTTACGGGGTACACATCGTTAGTGGACGAGATAATTTAAAAATTAGATTCAGGCATAACGTTATCGGTATTAGTGAAATTCGTGAATTTAAAGGCATCCCAAATGTCTGAAAATCATTGAGTTCGTTGACATAGTTTATCCTTTGGTATTGTATATATAAACGTATTTATGTGACCGGAATTACAATTTTTACTCTTAACTTTGAAATAATCAATTCTTCACGCTTTCACGATATCATTGATTGATAAATTCCATATGAACAATTCAACTGATGTTTAAGCTTCACTAAAATTGTTATTTTCTACACATTAATGCTGATATGCATGCACAAAAAAAAAGAAACTCGTTCGAATTTAATCTGAGTGAACGGCTTGGTCATGTTGTTTTCTTTATGATGACTCGGGTTCGTCTTTGTGGAATGCCATGGTTCTTCATGATGTGTATACTTTCGATCAAAACATTTATTCATCTTCTAAATAATAATCTAGCTTTGTCTTACGAAATATAATATAATATGTACATAATTTTCGTGTATATTCAAATTGTGTAAATTATTAAACCAACGGCATACCTGCATAATAAAAATTTGAATGCTTCAAAATGGAAACGTCATACAAATATTGAAAAAAGATCTAACATCGAAACATATTGTTTATGAATTTTTGCCAAAAAATATTTAGATGTTTAAAAATGAGGCTTGTCGAACTTTTGAACAATTGGCAATTTATTTCAAGAGATGTGACAAGTGCTGAAATTAATATATTTTATGAATGTTATTTATCCGATTTGTAAAACTCGTATAGTTTCTATCTAAGTTTTTGTTCGTTAAATAGGCATTGAACGGAAACATAGCAATTGGATTTCTTTTGATCAAGTAACCCTTTATAAATGAATACATGAAGGGATATTGAAAAATGAGATATAATGTTAAACAAATGAATATGGTTATTTTAACCAATGGGAACAGTATTTGTGTTGGGCTGGGATTAAGTTAAAATTAGTGTTTGTATAAGAATTTAGTAAATGTGGTTAGGTTTTAAATCAAATGTATAATATTGCTCATACATATACAATTTCTATAAATCATCTCCTTTATTAGAACTGTTTGATATGCATTATTTCCTTTCTTGAAGTCATTAAACTGAATATCCGAATTGTCTTTCGGAATTCATAATATGATTACATTTTGTTTGATAGCAATTAAGTGCACAATATGAATATGAAAGAAAGGACATGGTGATTTTTTTCTCGATTTTTGTAAATCCGCAACACAGAAATTTATTTCTTTATATATTGGGTGTTGTTTCAATTTTTAATAAGACGATGAAAATGATCTCTCTCCTCGTCATAGATGAGACTAAAGCGAATTATTAAGACTTGATGAAGCAGGTTCCTAAGATATTAACACGGTCAGTTTCTTTTCTTTTTTAAAAGCTACACATCAAAAATTGTGACAAAATTTCTAGTTTGTATTAATTTCCATTCGGAGAAAAGCTCAGAATGATAATATCAAATTTCCATTCGGAGAAAAGCTCAGAATGATAATATCAAATATTTACAATATCCAGAAGCTTAGAAATCTTTGATAAAAAAAATTCAATAAATGTCTATATTGTAAAAATTCAAAATTTGCAAACAGGAAGTAGATGAATGATAGATTTGAAATGAGGAGACATGGTACATCTCAACATACTAAAGCTTAAGATCAAATAACAAATAACTAAATACAGAACTCACTGTAAACTGAATATCTGCATACGGCCATTTTGACTATTTTTGACTCTTCAGATGAAATAAAATATAAACATCAGGAAGACCATGAATTCAAAAGATATTAAAAAACTGAGAGAGCAAATAACAAATATGATCTAAATAGAAAGCCGAAACCAGCTAAGGACAGAGCTTTGCCTGGGGGACATATTTCTTCAAAATTTACCAAAACTAAGGTATTGTAAGCTTCCAAATGAAATCGGTTTTCGGGTCAGCACGTACTTGACACTCAAGCTAAGAAATTTCGATATATGGCTTTAAATACAAAATATACCGAAGTTGCATAAAACAGTAAATTTCGTCATGCTGTTCAAGTGTTTCAAGGAGTAACCTCTCATCGGCAACATTAAAATCAAATAATATGGAAAGCCGTAAACCAAAGGTTGTACAAAAAGAAGTACTCAGTTCTAAACATATCGAAATGGGAAGCCAAATCCATTACTGAGTGCCATACACTGAATGAAGCCTCAATATTTTAAGTGGTTTGAATATTAATATTTTTTTTTAATATAACGTAAAAACAACATACAGATGTGAAAAGGAGAGACACTTGCCACACAAAAGCTTAAAAAGGTGAGAAAATTTTGACGAAAAAAATCAACATATAGCTATAAATAGAAAAAAATAAGTTATCGGCAAACGGGAAGCAGATGAGTGATAGACATGAAATCAGAAGACACTGTACAACTTACCATACCAATATCAATTCATTACTACATACAAAAGCTGAGAAATTCTTGACAATGAGATGGAATCAGTCGGAAGCGACAGCTTATCCCTTGCCTGTAACAATTAAATTTCCAAATCACTTAAAGTTTAAAAACACTTTTTTCTCAATGATTCTTGTGTGTTTTGATTTTTTAGTTTTCAAATAATATGTACATAAAATTTAGGTCAGAGAGACCGGCTTTATATATACAATTTCTAAAGGCTAAATAGGCTAACTTTAGAATCAGAGATTTATACATGTTCAATATAAATCAAAATCATTGAATTACACTGATAAATCCGATGATATGATAGTATCTTGTCCGTAAATTATTACGACAACTTAGAATTGTTGCCCGTACTTGATCCGACTTACAGAAAACATTGAGACGAAACATAATTTGCCGGTTCCAATAAGCAACAGTGATTAGTTACACAATTTTGCAATGTTTGTTTGATTTTTTAAAATTTAAGTAACTTAAGGGATAGGGAAAAACCTTTAGTTACGTCATAAAAAGATAAGCCTGACTGCGAGCCAATAAAGCCAAATTGTTCGAAGAAATACAACGCCCCATGCAGTATAAAGAGCCCTTCTGTATTTTTCTAAGCACAGCAGACTCATTTGGAGTCGTATAGAAGGCTAAATTTCCTGCCCCTACATATTTCTCCCGTTTTCCAGTGGCAATCAAAAATCGTTGCTTAGTTTTTCCCTTCCACCCTTACATGTATTTCTTTCTTCTTTTCCTTAATATTATCTTTATATTTTTTTAATTAATTTTGTTCTCGACCTGAT
This sequence comes from Modiolus philippinarum, assembly GCA_002080025.1. Lineage (NCBI taxonomy): Eukaryota > Metazoa > Mollusca > Bivalvia > Mytilida > Modiolidae > Modiolus > Modiolus philippinarum. Next base: position 144,126 of record MJUU01020104.1, read on the forward strand.
ATACCTGAAATATTGCTCACTGGACGTTCAACTTTAACTCATCAATCAATCGTAAGTAACAAATTAATTAAGTAGACGATATTTTTACAAAGGGTGTCTTTGACTTTGTCAACTCAAAATAACATAGTAACCATAAGGTAAATAAACGATTTCGAACCGTCCCTAGCTTGAAGGGTACAACACTTATCAAGAATGAATTTTTCAGTAAACCATATCAATATTTTAAGAACAAAATAGTGTTGTGCTGGAGGTAAAAAAGATAAGAAATCAAACAAGAAAAAATGCATTCTTCACTCACTCTTATTTAAACGCAACCTTGGACAATTAGAGTTGTCACTTTAAATACTTTCATCGCTGCAATCATTTTCATATTATACCTATATCAATCCTGAATATAATTTTAGTGTCAAAGCCAAGAGACTGTTCAGATTTGGACAAAGATAAGAACAAAAGTGGTATATATAAGGTATTTCCAGATAATGGAAAAGCATTTAAAGTGTACTGTGACATGGAAACTGGTAACGGAGGTTGGACGGTAAGTTAAAGTACAATGTATTATATTAAACCATTGTACGTACGAATAAAATTGTGAAATATATCATGTTAACCAAATAGCAAGAGAATCTTAATAGAATGCTACAATCAGCAAATGAAAGAGCTATCCAAGAGTCCTTAGTTTTAAGCAATTTTCAAAAAAATTCTAATTGCAATTTTCCAGATATTCTGACTGTGGAAAAAATACATTTCCGAAGTTTTTGACTTTGATGGGTTAAAGGCCATATCTAATAGTTTAAGAGGAAACATAAGCCAATCCAAAACATTTCCATGTTTTCCCGAAATATGACACAGACAAATGTAACATCATAAAACAATTCCAATTCTTTTCGAGAAAGGTTGTTTGTAGCTTCCAGTTTGGCGAAA
>MJUU01020104.1:145121-182638 GCA_002080025.1 Modiolus philippinarum
GTTGAAATATACATTTTCCATATCTTTATAATTAGAACTTAAATTTTATTGAGAAAATGAGTAACAATTCACCAAGATTTCAATGGCAACGAGATCAGTGACCACACTTTTTCTAATCGCCATTTTCTAATCATTAGTACTTGTTTGAAAACGTATTTAATTATCTGGAAGAAACTTTCAGATGAGCCCTGAAGTTCCTAATATATTTTTGTCTGATAAGATATTTTTATGTAGAAATGAGCATATCTTGTGAACTGATTTGTTTATCAATGATAATTTAAAAGACTTCAGGCTTTTTTTTATTAATTTTGTGTCATTAAAAACATATTTAATTCTTGAATATTGTAATAAAAAAATAGAATGATGTAGTTTATAATATGACTGGCATTAAATTTGTTGTATATATACAGTTAATAAACTGTTACAGTGTGAAATGCACTCGCTTTTTTCTTTGGCCGTTCCGGTTTCCCGGTTCATACCATAACCTTCAAGTAGTCAACACATCGTGACATTGCACACTTTGCCAGTTAATTTAATGTATGTTGACGATACCGCGTCCATGACCAAAAGATACATGAATGTAGCGTTGTTCATCATCAATGAATTCCACTCAAACCGATGGTAAGGGCCGTCTTGGGGCATAGGCAGAACTCATTATTGAAGGCCTCATGGCGACTTTAAGCTGATGAAAACCAATAAAAGCGTTATTCTATTGATAACTACTACCCTGTATTTGTAGAGAATTTGTCTCATGTGCATTTACTCCATATCCTTTCATTGTTATTTCATACAGAAAATTTATTTTCAAAAACTGTGAATTGGACTCATATCCCTTAGAAAAATGGCAACTTTCACTATATCATAGCTTAAGATCTAATTCTAATGGGCTTTGTAGCTTAGAAGTATACATAAACCTTAATATGCAGTGGGTACTCTTATTCTTATTTGTTCAGGTTGGTGGATGCGTTTAGATGTTTTTCACTGATTAACTTTTATCGGATAAAACAAAAGCAAAAGGCTTTCAGTTCCGTATATGGTCCGAATGGAACGATTATGGTTCAAAGGAGGCTAATTCCTTTCCATTCTGAACGTAAAACTATGAATTATTCAACAATATTTCAAGTGTTTGGCACTCAAACTGAAACTCCAATTGTTTTGAAAACTGAGCACATCACATCTCAGTGTTTTTTTTTTTTTTTTTTTTTTTTTTTTTTTTNATTATTATTATTATTATTATGACGCATTATTGCTTCTTACTAACATGGCTCATATTTCTTAGTAAGGGAGCAAATTCTACCATATCAGAACATGAAACTCTACTTCGCTAAGGCTTAGTGAGGTTTTCAGCTGAAACATGTTAGACGTATAACAACGGGGGCATTACTTTTCGGAAATTTTCCAAATGTTAATTATTACGTTTCCGCAAATTAAAAGTTAACGTTTCCGGAGATATTCGTATATTACGTTTACGAAAATTTACCTGGTTATTTCAATATATTTTATAATGGTTAAAAAGATGTTTGACTTTAAAGACCGCCATTATTATGCAGTAATTGTACTGGCTGGATCAACATAATTGGGTTGTTCTGTTTTTATTATTAAATCATTGATCAATTCAGTAAAATTTTGAATATGTTGACTTTAATAAAATTAATAAAATTTTGCCAAATATAAAGTGAACATAAAGGTCATAGATGATCAACTTTTTGAGGTCTGAAAAAAAGTAACAAAACAATACACATTTGTGAGCTATTTAATTACGTGTTGTACCTGGCACGTTAATGTAAAAAGTCCAAATAGTACTGCAAATCGCCAAAGTTCAGTGTTGAAAAGGAATAAACGTTCTTTTTATTGGATGATGTAGAGGTCGTCATTATATATAGTTGGTTCAAAATTTATGATATAATGTAACAAAATATTTTGAAATCGGTAAGATATTTCTTTTTCGGAAAAGTAATTTTTTTCTTGAAAAGTTTTTATTTTTTTTTTTTTGGAAAAGCAATATATATATTTTTTCTGGAAATGTAAACATTTTTTTCCGGTAACGTAATATTTTTTTCCGGAAACATAATGCCAACTTGCGGAAATGTAAAACGCCGACAAGTACCTGTATATAAAGGGAAGCACTCTGATCCTTTTCTTATTATTTGTCCAGTTTGGTCGCTGTTTAAAGACGTTTTTATTCTCTGTTCACTCGTTCTTTGGACAAAACAAAATCACAATAATTTTGACGGCTTTATTTATCTAACAAATCAGTTGCCACATTTCTGTTCCATTAATTTTGATCAATAATGTAAACTATGTGATCCGAATTGAAGTTTATTTGTTTCTCATTATGATTAATTTAAAACATGAATTATTCCTAAACATTTAACTCGTCAAGCATTGAAGGCTTAAGGTTAGTGAGGACACCTGACCCCAAAAATAATTCCGAATTCAAAATGGATATTTTTTAAATATATTACTGTTGAATATATACCCTTTTTTGGTATAAATATTGGACCACCTTTCCAGGCTTTTTTTTAGATAAAAAAGGTCAAAGTTACCTCCCCTGAATCATGGTCCGAATTCCCATTTACCCTTCTTTTGGCCATATAAAAAACAATTGTACATTGTTTTTGAAAAAAGAGCATTTGGATTCACTTCTGTCAATTATTTTTGTTAATATTCCCAATTACTTGCACATTGAGGTTAGATTTTTTTATCATTTTTTGCACCCTTAGTGAAATTCAGAAAAAACTTCCGAATTCATAATTTCATTTTTTTTACTTTGATATATACATTTATACGATATCTTCAAAATATAAAAAATCAGTATAACAAACCAGGCTTTTAAGAGACCTACAAGCATCAAAGTTGACAAAAATTTTTGCCGTATCTAGAACAAAAACCGGATTTGATGTCACCGGCTGTGCTTGTAGCACAAGTACCAAACTTAAATAGTCATATAACTGTATGCGGTCTTCATTTGACTAGAACAGGAAGTTGTAGGTTACACAATCATGTCAAACCGGAAGTGGAAACTTTCTCACCTACTGTTTATAATAAATACAAAAATATCATCTACAAATTCAAATTTTGTGATATATTGTATATATTGTATGATAGTTCGACATATGACCCCACAGGAGTGCTATAGAGAGATAAAGAAGCGCGCTTGCGGGATCGGAAGTAGTTTGTATTTCGAATTGGCCACCGTTTTGACTGGAATGGTCTATTATGCTGTATAAAGATATATTTTGGATGGCGTTGACTAAATGAATGATTCGATATTTCTCATATTTTCTTGTTCCAAACTTCTAGGGAGTGATCTTTATAAAACGGAAATCAGCAGTGGCTTGCACTGGCAGTATTTCTATTCCGTCTGCGTTAATTGTTAAGACGGGGGAGACTCCTATTGTTGTTCTAGGTAGAATTCTCTCTTCCTACAATTTTCAAGTTTTATTCTATCATTTTTTCCACTTTTCTTATCCCTTTGTGTACATAATTTACTTTTTCACTTCTATATCTCTATTTTATTAAATTTTTATCAAAGGTATTTTCCTTTTTTCAGCTCTTTTACTGTGTTAATTTATTATTATTTTCCTTTTTCTCACCTTATTTCAAGTTTATTTCCATTTTTCATCATATACGAAGGAAATTGATTTTTTCCCGCCATATTGCTGTTTCCATGGCAACGGTCTCCATTTTGATATTTTAAAGACCAAAACTCGTATCTACACTTGCTAAGTAACCTTCCTGTCAAATTTCAATCATTTTGTAACAATTTGAAAATTTCCCACCATTTTCTGTTTCCATAGCAACGGTCGCCATTTTGATGTCTTAAAACCAAAGTTCGTTTCTACACATGCTCAGTAACATTCCTGTCAAATTTCATTCCATTCTGAACTTTTAAAATTTTTTCCGCCATTTTTATGGTTTAATCATGTGACAGCTGTCCTCACTAACCTTAACATCACATTGTTTTTGAAATTCTACACATCTGACCTGTGTCGACATTTTGAAAATCCAGACTTTACTCATTTTTATTGTTCCCTGGGAGAAAATCATTTCTTTTTTTGAACTTTCAGCTTATAGTTTATACAAGAAAACCATTACACAAAATGAAATCGGAAATTCAAATTACTTACATCTAACATAAAGGAAAAACTATTCAAGGTCTGGTCATTAATACACCATTCATCACTTTTAAACATTCTACAATTAACCGGAAAAAGACTTCTTTCATAAAGAAATTTAAGTTTATGTCGTAACTTGTATGAATAGCATTCCTAAACTACCAGAATATCGCCACTTCTTAATCAAAGTTCAACTTTCCTTCCCAATGCCTATCTGTAGAGTGTAGTCCATATAAGAAATAGTCACAAAAAATAAAGAATTAACTAATATACTGCCACATTTGTTAATATGTACAATGATACAGTGAAGGTTAAAAAATGGAATACATTTAACCATCGACAAACCATTACCGCCGAAAAAATAAATGAGAGAGAGGAAAAAAATCACTTTAATTTGAATATGTTAATTAACGACCAATTAAGTAAGCCTTTTTTATTACTAGGTTTTGATGCGACGTGAAGATGGGTCAGAGAACTTCAACAGAAAATGGAAAGAGTACGCCAATGGTTTTGGGAATCTGAAAAGGGAATTTTGGCTCGGTAAGATTTACCGATATTGCTGATGACACATGCTTATAATATTTCAGGAGACAAGTTTATAATATTTTTGAAATTAAATGGCAATGCATACAGATGTACGAGTTTTCCTTCTATGGAAACTATCAATGTCGTTTGATGTACTTTCCATCCGTGCTAATTTAATATGTGTGCTGCTTCTCCTGTCTATTTGTGTCTGAAATGAGTTAATCTAAAACAGCATGTAGTAATCAACTGATCAAAGTAACAATGTGAACTTATTTATCTGTTTTAGGAAATGAATACATGCATCGTCTTACATCCAGTGGACGCTTTGAACTCCTGGTTAACTTTGAAAACTTCAAAAAGGAGAAGCGATATGCAAAATATGCTAATTTTAGGGTCGGAAATGCTGCATCTAAGTACACTCTAACTGTCGGTGGATACCGTGGAAACGCAGGTATTTTTGAGCTTACAATATATGCCATATTTACTTAATTTACAAAATTGTCATTGAATAGTAAATCATTGCATTTTAAGAATAATACCTCCTTTTCATTTCAACTTTATAGTATAAATTGGTTAACCTTTAAAAAATCGTTATCCATTGCTTTATTTGTGATATATTAAATACAAATACATAGCATTGGCCACCGTTTATTATCGTTTTTTTATCCGGCTATTCTAGATTGAGATATTTTCATCACTTTACGTCCGTCGTCCGTCCTTCCGTACTTCGTAAACTTTTCTTTCAAAAATGTTCTTATCTGAAACTACAGGGTCAGTTAGTAACTTTGTTACAATAATCTTTGGATGGTCCCTTTAAAATTGTATTTGCTAAGTCCGCACCCCCTTTCTGCCAGCGGGAAACATAGTTTTAACATTGGATCCTTTTGGAAAACACTTTTCGGTATTAAGTTATTTGGTACCACTGGGTCGATGCCACTGCTGGTGGACTGTTAGTCCCCGAGGGTATTCACCAGCCCAGTAGTCAGTACTTCGGTGCTGACCCGAAAGCCGATTATTTTTGGAACCTTACAATATCTAAATTTTTGTAAATTTTGTTGAAAACTAAGGAGTATCTCCCTCATGCAAAGCTCTGTCCTTAGCTGATTTTGGCTTTACATTTAGATCACATTGGTTATTTGTTCTCTATCAGTTTTTAAACATCTTTGAGTTTATGGTCTTCCAAACGTTTGGATTTTATCTGCACTGAAGAGACATAAGTTGTCGAAATGCGCATATGCAGAAAATAAATTTACAGTAAGTTCGGTATTTAGTTATTTCAAAGATCATATTCTCTGAAACTACTCATCAATTACGCCCAAACATGGTCACAATGGTCCTTAGATTGTTTAATGAAAAAAATATCCAGTAGGTCGATATCACATCCAAGATGTCCACTAGCAACAAACATTGTTAATCATTTGACCGTACGGGAAACTTATTCAAAGATCTTCTTCTCAGAAACTACTAGTGCAATTAAAATTTATCTAAGCAACGATGGTCTTTTGATAGTCTCTTCCCAAAAAGATATCCGGCGGATCCTTACCTCGTCCAAGATGTCAAACATAGTTTAATATAGGATCTATGAGAAACATATTTAAATACTAGTATCTTCTCATTCGAAACAACTTGTCCACGTATCTCCTTACTTAGTCACATCAATCCTTTCATAGTCGCTTCCAAAGAAGGTATCAGGCATGTCCGTACCTCATTTTAGATGGCCAAAAGCAGGGAACTAGTTTGACATTGCATCCCATATGAAACTCATTTAAAAAACTACTTTTCAAATTATAACCGAAATTAATCAAAATGGTCCTTGGATGGTTCATTTCCAAAAACTTTTCCTAAAGGTCAGTGCATCATCCAAGGTGACCCAAGTAGATAACAGCTTTATCTTGGTGCCTATAGATAACATTCAAACATCTTCTTATCACAATCAATTTGTCAAAATAGAACTTAACTTAGTCACAACGGTCCTGAGATGCTCCCTTCCGAAAAAGGCATCCGGCAGGTTCAAGCCGTATCTAAGATAACCGCCAGCCGAACTATGAAAAACATATTCGTATATCTTATTCTCGGAAAATACTAATCCAATTCGAAACAAACTTATTCACAATGGTCCTTAGATTGTCTCTTCCAGGGTGGAGCATATTGGATAACATTGGATCCTATACAAAACACATTGAAAGATCTTCTCAGAAACTATTATTCCAATTAGAACCAAACTTAATTGCAATGGTCCTTTCATGGTCCCTTATATATAAAATATATCTTGCATATAATTTGGATTAGAAAACCAACCATCCTAACAAGCTTGATCACAATAGTCCCTGTTTGGTCCACGGTGAAATTTGTGACTGGAAGAACTGCATCCAATCCAAAGTGGATACTTGCTAGACTTGTAGTTTAACATTTGACCTTATTGAAATGCCATTCATATCTCTCTATGTCAGGCATTGTCCAGTTCAGCGATACAAGCTATACAGAGCCTCTTGTTTTGGATATATCATTTTTATCTATTTTTGAAATTCTAAATACCAGTTGTCCTATTCAAACAAATTTGCATTGTGTGTTGAATATTTTTTTTTCTTTTCGTGTTACATTTTTTCAAAGACCTTGCATCATGATATGGCTAACTTTTTTCCACAAATGTATTCAAACAAAAATCAATCAGTCATGTAAAGCATAATTTAACTAAAGCTTAAAATATAAAATTATTAAAGCTATTGCATTCTTGTGTCCATCAGTGTGCATATATGTACATAATTATAGTTTCGTTATGTAAATGTGCTCAATGCATTTCGACAACAGACAAGTGAATCGAATTGTCAACATTTAATCAATAGATAACAACAATAACGAAATAGTTGGACGAACCTTCTGAAATAAACAATATGAGCCCAAAATAGATTTCTGAGGCATAAGCGTAAATGCTTTTACAAGATATAAATAGCAGTTTTGTAGAAGAGACCTAAGGAGTAACAAAGACATCTCAATTTTTGGTCAGTATGACAAGGTTAACGGTCACATGTTTTACAGAGGTAGATTGATTTTAACCATTTCTACTTTATGTATATATTGTTTAATCAGAATAAAAAATAAGCTTTAGATAACAAAATATCGAAGTTACTGTTAATTTATTTTCTGCATATGCTCATTTCGACAACTTATATCTCATCAGAGCAGATCAAACCAAAACATTTGGAAGTCCATTAAATGAATAACTTCTAAAAGCTGATAGATAGAGAACAAATAACCAAAGGGATCTAAATAGAAAAGCAAATATTCAGCTAATGAGAGAGCTATGCATGAGAGAGATGCTCCCCAGTTTTAAACAAAATTTAGTAGAATTCAGATATTGTAAGTTTCAATAAAGTTGGTTTTCGGTCAGCACCGAAGTACTGACTACTGGGTTCGTGAATTTCCTAGAGGACTAACAGTCCACCGATAAAGGCATCGGCCAAGTGGTAATAAATGACAAAATTCAGAAGTTAATATTAATTAGCGATCCATACATTCCGATAATTTTGGAGGAAGCGCCTGCAGTTTATATGCTAGCTTTGCTCACAGCGAATGATTAATCTTACAAAAGCTGTAGAAATTTCTTTGATTTAATAAGACTTTTGAAATACCAATGGGGGCATCGAAATATAACTTTAAACTTTGAACAAACGTGATTCCATTGTGTTAGCAATTTTGTCCTTTAGAATTAGCCATCAGAATTCTAAATGTTCATTTTTCTAATGTCCTCTGAAGTATTAACAACTCATTTTGGAAATGTCCTTGTTTTTAGCATTAAACTATAAACTACTTGTTTAAGTATATTTTACTGCATCATAAATGTTCTAACAATGTTGTTGAAATAACAAAATAAGTGAATATGTTTTTGTAATATGTTCATTGGCCAAGAGTGTACAAAACGTAATATAATTTGTTGAAACAGATCCGAAGTTAATCCAAAATTTGCATCGCAAATAATTCTCCCGTAATCCATTAATTTCATCAACTCGCTTGTTTATGATTGTTATTCTGATTTTAAGTTCTGCATTGACAAAAACGTAGGTAAACAAATCACATGGTACATCTTTTTTATTATCTACCTGAGTATTACTTTTACAACATTCCCTTGTTTCATTATTTTTGTGTTCCAAAAGATAAACCATGTAAAAATCAAAACACGTACTATTTTCCCGTTTTACAGGAGATGCCTTCAAACATCACAATGGACAAAAATTCTCGACAGCAGACAGTGACAATGATGTTTATAAGGGAAATTGTGCATCCTATTCTGGAAGAAAAGGGAGCGGTTGGTGGTATGAAGCCTGTGATTCTGTATCTTTTACGTTACATTATGCAACAGAGAAAGGATATTCTGGTGAACAGCTAATACAGTGGGAGACGTGGAAGGAATCGCCGTTTTCCATCAAAGAGGCGACAATGAAAATACGCAGAATTTAATTAAAAATAAATAATTATGGTATCATAGTAAACATTTTGTTTATCCTTATTGACTAGAAACCTGATATCACAAATAACTAAATACCGAAGTTACTGTGAATTTTGATTCTGCATATGCGCATTTCGACAATTCATGTATCTTCAGTGCAGATGAAATCTAAACGTTTGAAGACCATAAAGTCGAAGATGTTTAAAAACTGATAGAGAACAAATTACCAAATATGATCTAAATAGAAAGCCAAAACTAGCTAAGGACAGAGCTTTGCATGAGGGAAATACTCCTTCGTTTCAACAAAATTTACAAAAATTAGATATTGTAAGGTTCCAAATAAGATCGGCTTTCGGGTCAGCACCGAAGTACTGAATACTGGGCTGGTGAATACCCTCGGGGACTAACAGTCCACCAGAAGAGGCATCGACCCAGTGGTAACAAAGAACTAAATACCGAAGTTACTGTGAATTTTGATTCCGCATATGCGCATTTCGACAACTCATGTCTCTTCAGTGTAGATAAAATCTAAACGTTTGGAAGACCAAAAAGTCGAAGATGTTTAAAACTGAAAGAGAACAAATTACCAAATATGATCTAAATAGAAAGCCAAAACTAGCTAAGGACAGAGCTTTACTTGAGGGAGATACTCCTTAGTTTCAACAAAATTTACAAAAATTAGATATTGTAAGGTTCCAAATAAGATCGGCTTTCGGGTCAGCACCGAAGTACTGACTACTGGGCTGGTGAATACCCTCGGGGACCCTCAGAATAACTTATGGCAATGTTATAGAATTTCTCACCCATGTGATTCATAATATACATTTTGTACGTCCACATATTACCTGAGACTGCTTTTTACCACTCAACTAATTATAAAATTACTTCAAACTGTGTTGTCCTCCCCTTTAGTCAATTCCGCTTTCATTTCACAATAATATTATCATGTGATGCATTCTTCGGTGCCTATATAGCCTGTTACTGTCAAATAGTCCTTAGAATAATTTTTGTGGCATTTACCTGCTTCCAATTTTTTTAAGAAGATTCCCTTAGTACTTTTCCATGTTTATTTTAAAATATATATCTATATTTAATAAAAAATAAAATCAAAAATGCAAATTAAATGTTATCTTCTCCTGTATTATTTGTTGGTCGTAACATAGAGAAGTTGTTACTGATTGATGAATATTTTTTTTTATTTTTGTAATTATATGTTTTCATCGACCAAATAAATCAACAAGTGATTGTATTCTCATCATCTGGCCTGTGACTTTTAATGTGGCTAATTGAATGATTTGTTTGTTATTTTTAAATTCAATAACCAATGTGTTCAGCTATAAACCTATGTTTCATCAATTTATTTCTGCAGACATATTATTGAATTTTACAATGAAAATATTATAATGGCAATTGGTTTTAGTTGTAAAAGTGCTAAGTTCATTTACATAATGCCGAATTTGATAGGATGTTTCCCCAAGTAAGAAGCTAAAATCTGACGCAGACACTATAGCTATGATTATACGGGAGATGGGAATAGATACGCTTCCATCGTGCTTTACCTTAATTTCGGCATTTTGTTTTGTTTTTTTTTTACTACCACTGGGTCGATGTCACTGTGGTATAATAGTGAGATGTGGGCACTGTACATAGGTGTTTGGAATATCATCGGGAAATTATAAATATACAGCTTTTACAACGAGGACTAAGTTGATTATGAAATTTCTCACATCGAGTTAAATAAATTTTGCAAATGTTTGAAAATGAGGCTTGCCGAGTGTTCAAACATTTGAAAATTCATTTAAAAAGGTGTGAGAAATTTCATAATTAACGTGTTAAAGTTGAAGAAAATGTAAAACACAGAGGATTATGCTCCGAATAGAGTTATTCTCTCTCTAGATATGAGAAACATTTTTACCACTCTAATCAGGCGTTGGTTAAATTTTCTAGAAATTTGAGAAAAAAAAATTGATTTAACTGCAAGCGATTATGTGAGAATTGTATGTACGATTTAGATGTTTTCCTTAGAACCAAGTCTCGGGTAATCGCTTGCAGATAAATCACTTACATTTTTGTTTATCGCAACATTTATGGCAACATTACTTCGTATTAAATTATCATTTTAGATAAATGGGCGCAGTAATATGAAATTTATTTCAGTTATGGTGAGAGAATTTCTCATATGGATACACTTGCATTTATTTTATAATATCCCGATGATGTTACGATACTATTCCAGCTTACCAATGTAGTCAATTTTAACACGTGATACAATATACACTATTTTCTTTATCAGTTCCTCTAAAAAGGGTACTTTGCATTGAATAAAGAAGTTACTGTAAATTCAATTTCGGAAATGGCATACAGTAAGATGCGTATTCAGACCTGTTGGTATACAAATAACCTGTTAACTTCGTCAATTTTTGCCATTTGTACGTTGTTGAATGTCAGGAACAAGGATTTCACTAATTCCTTGTTATTTCCCAAATATCGATGGGTTATTACGCAGGTTAGATGTATTAACAAAAATGAATCTCCAAGGAATTTAACTTTATCATATCAAATATGTTCGACTTCAGAGAAAATTTGTCCCCAAGATATAGCTCTAAAACTCAAATCCACGAAACTTTATCCCTACGAAAACAGTTGCCTATACAGTGTTTTGAATTCAGTTTTCATAGAAGCATAACCATAGTATTACATATGGGTTAACGTTTAAACGTTCTTAATATCCTTTCGTAAAATATTTAAAGCGAGAGCTTGTCTTTAAATGCAGCGTCAAATTGGTAAAAACAATTCCCCTTGTTGAATTGTATGCTCTATATTGCTTAGATATGGTGTACTTGTGCATGGGATTATATCTTTTGTGTACACTTTCTTTATAACTATTATCTTAATTTGTGTAAAAGCTTGAACAAAAGCTTAGACTAAGCTCCCTTCATAGAAGTTTTGTCTTTAGCTATATTTGACATTACTGATTATTTTGAATTCGTTTGGTTTTATGGATTTTACACATTTTTTTTTAAATTGTGGATTTCCTATGTTGGAGTTTTAGTGTTGCTGATGATGAATTCAATTCCGAAATGGCCATACAACTTATTTAAATTTATTGCAGTTATAAATAAAATATGTATTATTGTCTCGTGTTGTTCTACCCCATATTCTTTCGTCAAATGTCCATTGACACCGACAATTTTGTCGTCATGGTATTGCTTGGAAATTCAACTTTTGTTCCCAGAGCATTTTACAACCTTACAGGATGCTCACACCTTGCAAAAGATTTTTTATCTCCCCATCTGCTTAAGCTCATATTTTGAAGCTTATATTAGCTATTGCCTTGTTTACAGATGAATAATGAATGCCTTCAATATCCGATAAATCTAATTGATATAGCAAAGATAACAGTAAACACCAACAGTTGACAAAAACTCACATGTCACAATCCACCAGGGAACCACGCATGAAAAACAATATAAAAACAAAAGACAAGCGTAAACAACGATGGGAACTCGGGATAGCAGGATTGAGTACCGGCACAAGCAAAATACAGTGGTAGGGTCAAACCGGTTTATGGGTACCCAAACCTCCCCTTTCTCTATCCCGTTTCACTTTAGTATAATAAACATACAAATAAAACCCAATACAGGTAGACTATTATCTCCAAGACCAAAATCTTGAAAAGGGAAAGAATAAGACAAAACTTAATTTAGAAGAAGGGTTAAGGAGTGCTCGCCGCTAAACTGCTGGCTAGCTTAAGGAGCATAAAACTTTCTCTATCTATGAATCATTATAATGGTTAGTCTGATTGAACAATCTGTTAATCTGAAACAATAACAGACAAAATACCTCTTTCATTTTTTGTTTAATATTTTAATTTATATATTCAGGAAGTTTCACTTCCAAATTACATATCATTCCGTTTTCACAATTTCCGTTACCCCAAAACAAAAAAGAAAAACAATTAAAACGGTTAAAACGATTAGGTTCCGAAACAGAATCATCTGCCATTTTTCCTGGAATGAATTTTCCTATTGCCACTGTTAATCCAAAACAATCGACATCCCTACCTACACCATGTTGTACACTGCATCTTGGACTAAAATATGTATCTTGGATTTTTTTTTCGAGTCTGCATAAAGAATCAATCGATTGGAAAGTTACCAGATGGACAATTGTATATATTCAATCGCGCAAAGGACATACTGGACATAGAATTCTACTGTACATTGAATTCTTGACTAAAAATATCCCTTGGATTTTTTTCCGAGTCTTTATATAGCATTTATCCTGCAATGGTGGTATTTACTAGACGAATACGACCCTACGAATATTTTTTTTCGTATTCGTAGGGTAGACTGGTAACCGGTCCGCGATTTTGAACGAAGAAAAGACAAGCGACTGGTTTGAAAGCCTCGAATACTTTGACGTCACAGTGTAAATTCTCTTGTGACGTCAGGGATTATACCAAAATGGCCGAAATTGTTTACTGTCTTCCTGGTCCCGCTTCACAAAGAAAATGCATTTTCAAATAGGGTTTAAATGATTGCAGGATAAAAACAATATACGTACATTGTCGGAAATATAAAATTTATTTGTACTCGCTGCGAAACAGGCGAGAAATGCTCGGTAAACCTCGCATTTCTACCTGTTTCTAAAGCTCGTCAAATAAATTTTATATTTTCCGACAATGTACATATATTGTATATTTATTGGTTGGAAAATCACGAGACTTATTCCCGGGTGTGTAATGGCTGCTCCCACAAGCATGATTCTGGTGGACTGTTAGTCCCCGAGGGTATTCACCAGCCCAGTAGTCAGTACTTCGGTGCTGACCCGAAAGCCGATTATTTTTGAAACCTTCCAATATCTAAAATTTTGTAAATTGTAATGAAAACTAAGGAGTATCTCCCTCATGCAAAGCTCTGTCCTTAGCTGATTTTGGCTTTAAATTTAGATCACTTTGGTTATTTGTTCTCTATCAGTTTTTAAACACCTTTGAGTTTATGGTCTTCCAAACGTTTAGATTTTATCTGCACTGATGAGACATAAGTTGTCGAAATGCGCATATGCAGAAAGTAAATTCACAGTGACTTCGGTATTTAGTTATTTGGTACAGGTGTAATTAATGAAATGATGCAAATTTAGAGTCCTCTACATACATAACATGTTAAAAATATGTCCTATATCGGCAGAAGATTATAACAATTACATAAACTTTTGAATGTTATTATGCCCACAGTAAACATGTCGGGAACCGGTGATATACAAAACACATGTGATGATAAACAAATCACATTTGATCTAGATAAAAGGTCAATTTGGTACTAGAGAAAAACATTACTCCTAAGATATTATATGAGAAAAAACACTTCTGTGAATGTAAAATGATCTGACTTTGATAAATCTTCGAAAGGCATCATTTCAAATGACGATGAAGCATTATTTGAAGAGAAGAGTCCATCTGCTCAATAACACAAATCTATTGTATAAATTCATTATTAATCATGGAAATTCATCACCATAACTCTTTGTTATACTACTTTCAAGTGTCATGTACAAGGTAACGGATGTCAGAACTGGGTAGATAAGGAATTTGAAAAAAATTAAAAAGTGTGTCGATTCCTGTTTAAAGGGGAGTAACCATAAGTTGAAAATTAATATCAATGTTCGAAAAATAAAACTGGCAAAATACCGACTCAAGTTAGCAGTGGTGAACAATCAGATAGTCAAACAAGTCATTTAAATGAGTCCAATATTACTGATACTAGTTTGGGTAATACAGAATCAGAAAATGAAACTTTCGAAAAAAGTATAAATAATGGACCTGATACGGCTAAGCCTACTCAAAAAGCAAATCAGTCTTCATCAAATGAACGTGAACAATTGACCACGGTAGATCAACAGAATACTTTAGCACAAAAATTGATGAATGCTTTCCATTCAATGGGAAACACATATATTGAGTGCCACAAAGATCACAAACAAATAGGAAATATGATCAGCGTGATTAAAGACCTACAAGAAAAACTTGAAGTACACACCGTAAAAAAGGAGGAAATACAACTTATAACCAAAGAGGTAAACGCCATGAACTCGCGACTACAAAATTTGAAGAATCCCTTGTAAACAATGGAATCAAACTAGACAAAGCATTCGACAAACAATCCGAACTGCCTCAATTGCAATTATCACAGAACAAGTTCAGACGAATCTCATTAAGAAATTATATCCCTATCTGAAGCAAAAAGTTGCCACCATAGAAAATCTATGCATGACCATGAACAAAGACAATACATGTGATAAGGGAGATGCTGATAGTTCAGTGATCGAAAGACAAGAAGAGCATCATGCTCTCAATGAATCAAATAGTGTAGAAAAAACACCCAACATCAATCATCTTTGGATCTTCAGTTGTGAAAGACTTAAAACGAAAGCTTATTTATCGTTTCAAGAGAGTGAATATTACAACGTTACGTGACAAGACTATAAGAGGTGCACAGGAATTTCTGGAATCAGGAAAACCACACGCGTCGAATATTATGTATCAAATAGGTTCAAATGATCTAGAAAAATCCGACCCAGAAACAGTAGCACAAAACATGGAAAAACTCATCATTGACACAAAACGTTTGTTACAAGAGAGTAATATAATTATTAGTGAAATTCTCCCCAGATTTTACAGAAATCAAGCACTACGCCGTGAATTCGAGAAAAAAAGGATTAAATATAATCAGCTGATTTTCGACATTTGCAATCGTTACGGAGTAAAGTATATATATATATATACAATGAAAATCTGAGTCAGATTCACTTCATTGATGGTATTCATCTCATCAGTGATGGGGGAATAGCCCAGTACGTTCATAACTTGAAAGAGGTACTAAATCCTCTGGTAGGAGTAAAAAACCACATTAAAGAAAGTGACCATCAGGAGCAAAGTGGTACCAGTGAAGAAGAAACACGTTATGAAAATATTGCAAATGAACGAGTAAACCCACGCTTTAAAAATGGAAGAGGCTATGTTAGTGACAACAAGAACTATTACCGTTATCATCACAACTATGATCACAAGCGCAACAGCTATGAACATCACTGCAGCCAATATGAACAGAACCACTACAACTATGGACATAATCGCAACAACTATGAACATAATCGCAACAACTATGAACATAATCGCAATAACTATGAACATAATCGCAATAACCATGATCTTTACCGCAACAACTATCTTGACAGAAACAACTACAACATGGATGACCATAATGATTATAGAAGAATCTCCCGGGAACAATACAATCGTAATTGGACACAAAGCAATCGTAATTTTCAAGACCATGATATCAACATGAAGCTACTAAGATTAGCCCTGGGAGAACTTAATTAACGTGTTAGAACTATGCTTTTTTTAGAAACGGATGAGTGAATAGCCTTTATACTATAACTTTTTGCGTTTTTGACAATCAGTTTATCAATTGCATGTTTTTTACCAGTATTTGTTATCATACTATATAATCAATTGCATTTTTTTTACAAATATTTGTTATATTACTGTATTTTTTATTCAACATGTTTTATTGTTTTCTCCATCTTAACGAGTTTGTATTCTAGAAAAAAACCTGTAAGATTCATAACATTCATCAGAAATCTTTTTTTTCTCTTTTTTTTCTCAATTTCTAGAATTAAAGATTACTTCATAGTCAGTACTTCGGTGCTGACCCGAAAGCCGATTCTATTTGAAACCTTACATTATAAAAGTTATGTAAATTTTGCTAAAAACTAAGGAGTATATCCCCCATGCAAAGCTCTGTCCTTGGTTGGTTTTGGCTTTTTATTTAGATCATATTTGTTATTTGTTCTCTTTCGGTTTTTAAATATCTTTGATTTTATGGTCTTCCAAACGTTTATATTTTATCTGCACTGAAGAGACATAAGTTGTCAAAATGCGCATATGCAGAAATTAAATTCGCAGTAACTTCGGTATTTAGTTATTAGAATATCAAAATATACATCCAAGAAGCAATTAACTTTTCTCTATCCAACTATCCAAAAATTTCTAATTTTAATTCAAACCGTTACTGTGAGTCCTAACTACTTTATGCCGGTACATAAAATGTATTTGATATTTCATACACAATATCAACAAGTTTTTTTTTATATATCCAGACAACTTTGTCAGAAATACTAGTAACGCTGGGGTTATCAGACACTAAACAAAACCCACATAGTATTATATTCTTAAGTTCTTTCTTTATACCAATGTAAATGTATGTATACTTTCATAGTATATTAATATCCTTGATTTTTTCTTTTTTTCTTTTATTACAAAGACCTATGTTTGCATCATTACAACATTAAATATGTTTAATAATCTGTCAATTGGATCCTGGAATAAAAATGGGTTGGGGGACAAATGCAGAGACGATTTCTTTTTGTCCTGTCTGAAATATGATATTAATATTCTCTTAGAAACATGGAAAAGCGCTTATACTGCTCTCAATTTATCTGGTTTTAATACTTTACAAAAGTGTCGAAAGAAAAGTAAACGGTCGAAAAGGTTCAGTGGTGGAATAATTGGACTGTATAAGTCAAAGTTACAAAAAGGTCTTAAGGAAATGCTAGATGTCACTACATCACTAAACAGACTGTGGTTTAGGTTGGATGAACAATTCTTTGGCTTTGAGAGAAATTTGTATGTTTGTGCTTGTTATATTCCACCTGTACACTCTCCTTATTATGATGATGATTTTAATCAACTAGAAGTGAGTTGTCAAATAAAGGTAACATACTAATTAATGGTGATCTGAATGCACGTATTGCTGATAAATAAGACTTCATTGAAAACAAATATATTATTAGTCAAATGCAAAACTTACTTCCAGATGAGTACAGTTGTGATTTTAATATTTCTAGAAATTCACAATATGAAGTTATTAATAACCAAGGTCAACAATTGCTAGACCTCTGCATTGCCTCCCAACTAAGAATATTAAATGGTCGTTACATTGGCGACATGTTGGGTAATTTGACTTGTTATAAAACGAATGGTGCTAGTACTGTAGACAATGCACTGGCCAATTTGGACCTCATTCAAACCGTGAACATCTTTCAGATTTCTTACCCTACCTATTTGTCAGATCATGTCTAGATTACTGTCCATATTAAATGTAATCCCTTTTAAATAATAGAATCCAAGTTATAATCCAAACCTTTTAAAATTTACATATAAATGGGAAGGTATATCTGAATACAAATTATTACAAACTCTAAAAGAGCAAAACATTATGGAGGAAATACTGCATTTTGAAAATACTCGATTTCAAAAGAATGATTCAGGCATAGAATAAGCAGAAAATCAATTATCGAAGTTTTTTGAAAATCTCCCTCAACGTTCTTGTAAATTAGTAAAATGCCATAAGGTAAAAAAAAACAGAACAAAAAGAAAAAACCTAGGGTTGAAATAATTGATGATCTAAAGAAGGCTGTAATACAGATTGGAAGTGCATTACAAAAACAACCATTTAATCTCACATTGAAGAATAATTTTCTCTCAAGGAGTAAACAGTGTAAAAAGCTTATGAAAAGATAATCAAGCCAGTACAGGACTGATTTATATATATAAAAAAACTTATAAATCTCAGAGAAAATGACCCTATAGAGTACTGGAAACTTTTAAAATCTGTGAAATATGAAAATGAATCTTCAAAGAAACCATTTGAAATAAAGGATCATTTTGAAGACTTCGCAGAACACTTTAGAACACAGGATGAAACCGATGATTTTGATAATAAGTTTATGGAAAATACTGAAACTAATATTTATAATAAAATACCTAATAATGATATCACTTATTGTGCAGTAACGGATAAACCATTTACTATAAGCGAAGTAAATAAGTCTAAAAAAATTGAAGACATGGAAAAGCGCTGGTCCAGATTTAATTTCTAATGATGTCTTAAAATTTAGTGGAATATGTATTTGTAAATCCATAACTAAAATGTTTAATTTAATCTTAGAATCTGGCAAATATCCTTCAAACTTGAGACAATCATTTATTATACCTATCCATAAATATTGGGATAAACTGAACTTCAATAATAACAGAGGTATCTCACTGCAAAATTGTATTGCTGAATTATTCAGTTCAATTCTAAATAGAAGATTAGCCACATTTTATGAAAGCAAATTCGCTAACCAACAATTTGGGCTTAAAGAAAATCATCGTACTACTGACAGTATTTTTATGTTAAAATCTTAATTAACTAAATATCTTGTAAATGAAAAACGAAAAATTTATGCTTGTTTTGTCGATCTTCGAAAAGCTTTTGACACTGTATGGCAAAACGGTCTTTTATATAAAGTCATAAAAAATGGAATTGGCAAAAACTTTTTCATGGTAATTAAAAACATGTATAAATGCTCACAGTCTGGTGTAAAAATTGACAAAGAGTCCTCATTTTTTTTCAAAATCGACAGAGGTGTTAAACAGGGTGACAGTCTCAGTTCTGCACTATTTAACTGTTACATAAATGACATACATGATATTTTTATTCTACATGTAATCCACTTCGATTACAGACTACTTCAATAAGCAGTCTTAATTTCGCCGATGATTTAGTAATTTTCTCATAAAACTCCAAAAGGTCTACAAAATGCTCTCAACAGTCTATATCATTATTGTTTAAATGGCAACTTACAGCCAACATAAAAAAAAACAAAAGTAATGGTCTTTCAAAAAAAATAAGACCCCTTCACCACAACTCTTCTATAAAGGACAACCCCTCTCAATTACAAATGATTATAATTTTCTTGGAAACATCATTGACAATAAAGGAACTTTTAAAAGATTTGTACAAGAATTAACTAAAAAAGGACTAAAAGTATACTTTACCCTAAAAGAAATATATGTCAGATTTTTTTCATGTCCCAGTTAACCTCTCTTGTAAATTATTTGACACCCTTATTAAACCTATATTGCTATATAAAAGTGAAATTTGGTTTATGGAAAATTATATGTCTATTTATAAATTTGTTTCTAGATCTAGAATGCATGGGACAACCTGTAACACATTATCATCGAGTGATAAATCTTGCTTTGAAAAAGTTCATCTTAAATATTGTAAACCAATTTTAGAATAATAAAAACTGCATGTAATCTTGCAGCAAAAACATAACTGGGCCGACATCAACTTGAGTCTGTTATAAAAAACTCAAGCAATGATGTTCTATTCTAGTATTCACTCTAATGAAATAACTCCTTTGGTAAAAGAAGCATTTAGAGTAAATAAATCTCTTCATGATTCAGGTACTTATACATGGTACAGTATACATTTATAAAAGAAATATTTTACGAATTTGAACTTGACATTAATGATTTTGAATCATATAACAAACCATTTAAAACTGTAAAACACCATTTTAAAACTTTATTCAAAACACAGGTCTATACTAATTATAATAGACAATTCTCGGATCAACTTTCTATGATTGACAATTCTTCTTAATTTTTTTATACAGTAAACTTAAAACTGGAATAAAAATAGAAGATTATTTAACATCTGAAAAAAGTTCCGTTTAAGTAATCATAACTTAGAAGTAGAGCTAGAACGTTATAAAAATATCCAACGGAAAGAAAGATTGTGCCAATCCTGCAAAATATTAGATGATGAAGACCACTTTTTCTTCCATTGTAAAATCAATGATACAGTCAGATCTACTTTTATTAACTCGATAAAGAAAAAAATATCCCCAATTTGATCAATTAGACTCTCTTAACAAACTAAATATAATACTCGATCCTAGTACTGAAATTTTGTCTGATGTTTGTAACTTTATAAAGCGATCCCTAGAAGCGCGAACATGAGGTTCACAATGGCCAGAAATAATACTATTGTTGTTATGTTCCTGTGGTTATATATATATATGTGTGTGTTTTTTTAATGTTTACTTGTATGTTTTTTGTTTGTTTGTAGTGTTTTTGTACTTTTGTATTGCTTTACCCTGAATTTGGTTTCTACATGCAATAAAGATATATGATTAATATTATTTAGATTTAATATTGCATACAGGATAGTCGATACAGAGAATTGTACAAGGTAGGACTAATACAGTTAGTCAATCTTCATATTTTTCAATTTTTTTTTTTAACGTTGTACGCAACTTTTTCAGAGGTTCAGTGTTAATATTACTAAAGAGCTCAGGTTAAGACTTAAGGTTTCAAATCTGTATTTCTCGTTTAGAAATGAATAACGAAGTGTCTGTTACAGTGACCTTCCTCGATCATGGAATAAGGTTTATACTATAACTAATCCAAGATTCTGATTATCGCAAAATATTCAACGAATGATCGAATAACGCAGTAATTCACGAATGCGCGGAGCGCATGAGTGAATTACAGCGTTTTTCGATCATGAGTTGAATATTTTCGATAATCAGAATCAAGGATTAGTTATAGTTTTTATTATATAGACTTTCACGCATATTTGATGGTTCCGTTGATGATTCATTTCATGAACTACGTTTTCAAGATTAATCCGCTGTGACGTTTACTTAACAACAACGTTGACAACGTCTATTGTGACGTCACTTCCTAGAGTGAAATTATGGAAAATAATTTCACAGTTAATTATCACTTTTCTTTCACTGGGAAATCTCAATCTTTCACCTCTATCTATATAATAATAATCAATAAATGTGTCTCATTCAGATCTTATTGACGGATGACAAATATAGCGTTGTAACTGAATATAATGAGTTACGGTCGGTGCCTTTGTGAAGGCAAGATAAAACGCTACGAAATACAAAAATACCGAACTTGCATAAAAAGCATTAAATTTCGTTAAGCTGTACACGTGTTTTAAGGAGTAACTTCTCATCAGCAGCATTAGAATCAAATAATATGGAAAGCCATAATCCAAAAGTGGTCAAAAAAGAAGTACTCTATCCAAAAAATATCGAAATAGGAGACCAAATCCAGTAACAAGGACATCTACCGAGTGCAATACTCGGAACGAAGCCTCAGTATTTTAAAGGGGTTAGAGAATTTATATAAAAACAAAATTTCAATTAATCGTAATGTAAACTTTTCATGTCAGACAAATTTGACTATTTGGACGGTGAATATCCTCGGGGACCTCTGGTCCACCAGCAGTGGCATCGGTCCAATGGTAGCAAATATAAAAAAATACCGAAGTTGTATAATAAACAGTAAATTTCGTTGTCTTGTACAGGTGTGTCAAGGAGAAATCTCTCATCAACAGCATAAGAATTAAATAATATGGAAAGCCATAATCCAAAAGTGGTCAAAAAGAAGTACTTATAGTCAAAAATGTCGAAAAAGGAGGCAACGAACACAGTACAATGTATTAAGTTTGCCTTCTTACAAATTGAATGACAATATACTATCTTTAATACAACCGCCGTTCAAAATATATGCCCATCAAAAACTCGTGAGTTGGACAGATTTATTGAATCGTATAATCGTCTTGCACATTCCTTTGTAAAAAAATCTGCAAATGCCAATGGCACTGATCTGATCTGACTAGCAATTAGCATTTAAACAAATCAGAATATTAGCTGTCAAAGTCTAAATGTCAAATATATTATTTATTTCATATAACATAGGTTATTTTAGGACCAATTCAATAAATGTGACCTATCATGGTCCGTTCAACGGGGTCAAATGAGGTGATAAGATTCATACATTGTGTCTGCATCAACACCAATAAACAATTGCAGGATATGGGGTAAATGCACATGAGACAAGTCTCTACAAACACATGGAAGAACCAAGCCATGGAACAACACTTTTATTGTTTTTCTTCAAGCTGAAGTCACAACGAGGCCTAATCAACTAGCCTTCTTGCCTAATGGTAGTTCAAGACGGTCTAATCAGTGACTGACAAGTTGAAGATGACAAAACAATACATGATTGAGTTTTGTTTTATGTTTTTCATGTGTTAAATTTAGAAGAGGGTAGTACTCCAAAAAGAAATTACCAGTTCACATACTTTTTAATTAACCCAATTTACGGAAAGTAACATTACAAACATACATTTTCTAACAGCCACATCTTTACAGGCTAAACCTGATAGTAAAACAGTTTCAACTATGTACTGGGTTCCTAAACTCCACAAAACGCCATATAAATCTAGATTCATTTTGTCATCTAGTCACTGTTCTACAACTAAAGTTTCTATTATACTCACTAATACTTTGACTGCTATTAAAAACATGGTTATAAATTTCTGTAACAAAGTATATGAAAACAGTGGTGTCAATAATTTTTTAAGTGTAAAAAAATCATTGGAAGTTCTCGATAAATTGAATGCTCATAATGCCCCTTTTGAATCCCTTGAAAGTTTTGATTTCTCTACCCTCTATACTACCTTACCACATAATCTTATAAAGGAATAATCCAGACGTCTTATTCAATGGGCATTCAAAAAATCCGATTGTGAATATATATGTTTTAATTCCTAAAAACACATTTTAGTAATACAACACAAAAGAATTCAACTAATTGGACTTGTTTTGATATGATTTCAGCACTTGAATTTTTACTTGACAATGTATTCATTCGTTTCGGTAGCTGTATTTATCGCTAGGTCATAGGACTTCCTATGGGTACCAATTGTGTACCATTTATAGCGGACCTCTTTTTGTACTGCTACGAATCTCAGTTTATGACCAACATCAGCAAAGACCCATCTAAACAGCATTTAATTGAAAAGTTTAGCAACACTTTCCGATATTTGGATGATATTTTAACTTTAAATAATGACAATGGCGACTTCAATACGTACTATAAGGACATCTACCCTGAAGAAATTACTTTGAATAAAGCCAATTCTAATAATCATCATTGTCCGTTCTTAGACATCAATTTTGATATAACGAATGGTAAATTATATACTAAAATTTATGATAAAAGGGACGATTTTTCTTTTCCCATAGTTAATTATCCATTTCTGGATACCGATGTTCCATTAGCGCAATCATATGGTGTTTACATATCTAAACTTGTTCGATTTGCTCGAGTATGTAATAACGTTTTAATGAACGGAATCTTTTCATAACTGAAAACTATTACATCAGGGTTTTCGTTATCACAAACTAGTTAAAACCTTTACTAAATTTTATCATCGATATAAAGACTTAGTTCATAAATACAATGCAACCTGTAAAAATCTAATCAAGGCTGGTATATCACATCCCTTATTTTACGGTAATGTTTTACATAAGAGTTAAAAATACTTAAACTCGCCCAACAAACTTATAAAACTTTTAAATCGTCTAACTCATAAGGGTTATAATTACGGTATTTTCGTCAAGTCATTACTTATGGCCTTCTTTGGTATTAACATTAATTTTTGGGTAGGGTCATTGCATTTTAACTAAACACATTCTAAATTTCTAAAATCTTTATTGCATGGACACGGGTTATGTATTCTGGTATATGCATGAAATAATTATCCTAAACTCCTCACAGGAAGCTGTATACTGGGGGTACATAACTTACTTTGTCAGTTGGTAATGGGTCTGGAGCTGGCATGTCAGTTAAATGCTAGTAGTCTCTTGTGATTTCATGTTTATGTCCATATATTTAGTTCTTTCACTTCCATTTCTCACAATTGACTCAGTTCTGTTGCCAACTGAATTTTACTGTTGTTACGATTGTTTTTTTATTTATCACATTGGCTGTAGGGGGAAGGTTTATCCCAATAAAACTAGTTTAACCCCGCCGCAGCAGGTTTGCGCCTGTCCTAAGCCAGGAAATTTATTAAGCCTTTGGGTGTCTTTTCTTTTTTCTAGATAGTTTACTTTATGTCTATAGGAGTCTAGGATGATGTTTATTTCGCTGAACTTGATTACTCTTTTTTCAGGGGCCGACTCCGACCTACCGTTGGGTGTGGGGTTTTCTCACCGTTCATTGAAGATCTTATGGTGGCTTTGAGTTGTTATTACCCCCCTTTGGGTCGTTGTCTCTTTGACACATTCCCCGTTTCCCTTCTTTTTTCTATCCCCCTTCTTTGAACTCGGGACTTTGGCCTTATTTTGGGCGTACTTTGGACTTGACCACTTGAGTCCACGGACTCAAAAGTCGAAGCATTTTGTACTTGTACTTCAAATTAAAAAAAAAATGGACTCTGATCTTCATCTCAGATCTTGGGTATACTCTGGACTCAAGGACGTAGGGGTGATACCCTCTTATGAACGAAACAAGCAAAATAAAGCAATAATATATCACAAACGCAAGAGAGGGACAGATTTGAGTAGGGTCTACGTTGTATTGATATTGTCTCTTGGTGACACACGACATGTTCTTATCGTGATTTTTTTATATTATATATTTTATTCTCGTGTAATATTAATAGATTTATCGATTGATGTATATAAAAATCTTTTAAAATAAAACACTTTAAAAATGAAATATAACAATTAATACAATTATACATATATCTTGTAAAAGAATTGATTTACAGAACAATTTATAGCTGTTTTCCTCAGGTTGTGTCATAATACCTTTATTGGTGATTGTTCTTTGGTCTATTTTTTTTACTTTTGATAAAACATTCGAACTTTAGATGCGTGTATGTACGGTAGCTCATCTTCATTTTTTACCAATATAAATAAGGGTTACTCAAACTTTGTTTAACAAATATATCCCCCAAATACTTTATAGCATATGTGTTCAAGTTTTGAAGTTTATGTTTAAGGTGTTTTGGGAGACGACGCAGTTAATAAATCTACTACATTTTCGATATTTTGAGATAATGTATTACTGAAATATTTAGATTTAGCAATACCATGACGGAAAACCCTAAATTTAGATCAGAAAAGGTACTCCATATCACTGACAAATCCGCATACATATAACATTTTACTCTAGCGAAGAAAGATGTTTTTAAATCAAAAATACACATTTATGTAGCATTCCGAGTAACTGTTTAGCGAAATTCTAACCCCTTAAAAATACAGATAGAATAAAAATAAATAAAAATAGGCTTCATTCCGTATATAGCACTCGATGTATGTCCTTGGTACTGGATTTGGCCTCCTATTTCGATATTTTTTGGCAATGAGTACTTCTTTTTTTACTACTTTTGGATTGTGGCTTTCCATATTATTTTATTCTAATGCTGCTGATGAGAGGTTACTCCTTGAAACACGTGTACAGCATTTACTGTTTATTATACAGCTGGGTATTCTAGTATGTTTATTTCAATACTTATTACAGAATAATTTTAAGTTCAAAACGAAATTATTTTGCCATAAGGCGTTGAGAAAATATGGTATCTAGATTGTGCATGTAGCTGTGTTTTTCAGCAAATATATTTGTTTTCTGTTATCATTTTATTTTTTATCTTTTTAATCTACTTCCAACCGTTGTCATGCATTGTCAGGGTAAAGACAAAAAGTTCGTTAATGGTCGTAAAGTTTTGGCATTTTTAGTATTGTACAAGTACAGGGGATATCACTTCTTAATTGGTAAATGTAATGCAATGATGTTTTTTTTTTTAACTCAAAACTTTTTAAAATTATTTGTTCAAACTCTGTGGACCTTTTACCATTATAAGTTAACCATAAGCATTATGTATAAGTTCTGAAAGTGGTAACACTTTTACCTTATTCACTCTTCAAGAACTTTTGTATTCATCCACGTCAACACTAAGAATTTAAAGCTCTGTTCATTAACTCACCGATGAGATATTAGTTGTCATAATACCCATCTACAGGTGGATTCCTTTTGTTGGATTATTTTAAAATTTACTGTTTTATAGGGTAACTAGAACCACATGTCCCGGTTTGACGAAAGATTTCCTATAATTAAAAAAAATTGGGTATTTGAACAAAAGCTGGTTACATCAACTGCCACTGTCAATTTCGCGTTTGAAATTTTAAAGCCATTTTGTCCTATTCTGAAAAATGGTAGAGATCATACTTATGCCAAAAGCTTATCAAAGGTGTCTAAGTAACATTGCATTTAAATTTCCTAATGATTTGGCCACTCGAATTTAAGTTGTTGCATAGACATCGAAGCCGTAACCCTGGTATTATTACCTCCATTCAAACTCATAACTTCGAGCTTTCTTCCAAATCTCTAACAACGATGCAGGAAGTTCATGCCCGCTAATGATCCTCTATCTCTTCATGGGTACAAATTCATCTCTTCATGGGTACAAATTCCTATTTTGTAGCATTGATAAATTATAGACTTTTTTCAGAAGTGAATGCCTTTAATTATTGAAATTAGATAAATGTATCTATGAATCTTAAGCCCAGTACACACCATAAGATTTGTATTATAATACAAACCTTACAGTGTGTACATCCTTAATACAAATCTTAGCTGACCTTTTGTTTTAATCCAATCAAGTGATCTGTCTTGGTGTCATTTATCTGCATGGGTACAATACCAAATGCAAGTGTAAAACCTTCTCAACTTGTCCAATAATGCATAATGTGCACCAAATAAATTTCTTCATCTTGCAAAGCATTTCAATTTAACTTTTCTTTTTTTCAACAATTTTTTACAGCACATAGCAAAATAATAGACACTGTAGCAACTTCTTCGTCCCTCATAGTTGACACCATTTGGCAGGAAAAATCATGAGAGACATCATCATTTTATTACAATCTGATAAGATTAACCTTTGTGTACAACAGAGTCTTATAAAACAAAACTCTTATAAAACAAATCTTATAATACATTATAAAACATATCTTATAATACATTATAAAACATATCTTATAATACAAATCTTATAATGTGTACCGGCCTTTACATAGTTCAGTATTACAAGGTTTATTCTCACAAGATCACCTGTCAATGTAATACATTGACAGACATATGAAGTAGTTTACGAAAACTGTCTCCCCTGTAAATCTCCTCAAATAAACAATATGCCTGATGACATAGCCACGGTAAAAACAAAATCAAATTTCTATCATTTGCGGCATTTTTAGATCACATATACTGTGCATTTTATGCTGCAACAATCACTGTATGGTACAGATATACAACTGTCATTGATTAATTTATAAACCAACTTTATCTGATAGTCAAAATTGTATGATATAAAGAAAAAATTCTAGCCACCCTAAAAGGGCATGATCTGAAACAAAATTTATGAGTATTATTAGATATATAATTATGCATCGAATAAACCATATGAAATTGATTTCTGCATATGGCCTTATTTCAGGATCCACTTTTTTCAAGTTTTTAAGTAAGGAGAAAATGCACTTTTATTATATTTTCAGCTCACGAGTGATCTACTCACTGTGAAATAAATTTATGGGGCAATTAAAGGAGCATGTATTACTTTAAGAATTTTCAGTCGGAAAGAATGCATAGGAAATAAAAATTCGATCGTGTTTGAACTTTAATTCTGGAGAAACGCTACAAAGGGCGGACATAAAAATTTGCACATAAATTAACAGGGACGTTAGCAATCCGTATACACATTTTGGTTAAAATCTAAGAATGGCCTTTTTGGGGATCCATTTTAAAAAAAAACAGGCACTAAATTGATCTTTCATGCCGATTTGTGCATTATATGTGCATTTATACGTTCACCCGCGGCAATCTACGTTGTTTTCATATAAATTCAAAATATAGAAATGAAAAATATTAGTAATTTTGTCATTGGAAATAACTTTTATAATTATGCATCTATTGTAAACAACCTAAACAGTAGCATTTGTACCTCATGTAAACGAGAGCTCAATTTCTATTGTTCTATTTTAACCACTTCCCCGCCTGCAATACTATTGTTACGGTGGAGACAACAACGGCAGAAGAATACCGAAGGAACAAAAGTGGGACAGTTAATAATTGGCAAATCGCCCATGATGTTTTCACATTTAAAAAAAAATCAAGTATTTTCGGTTAAAGATTAAACTAAGTTTCGAAATATCGTATTATTAATGAAATCTTTTTATTGAAAGGAATCCAGTAATATCATTTAAGGTAGATAGACACTGTTGCGCTGCGCAATTCAATCGCGCATTAGAAAAATAAAGAGTCGGATACGGTGTAGGTTTGATTTTCAGGTCGGAACAGTAATTTGACGGCTTTTTCTTTGTGACGTCATAATTGAATGACAGATGTAAAACGTCATATTTCGTTTACTTTGCCGCGAATTAACCCCCTTTTCCCGTAAATAATATTTAATCCTGAAACTTTGTAAAATATCTCCGTTAAAAGCATGGTGACATATATATATTTTTATTGTTACCAATAAATTACGTCATAAACTATCTGATCACAAGAATACATCAAATTCTCATGGATAAAAAGTTCATCTCTATTAAGCTAAAAATTGACTTTCCATATTTTCCCCGTGCATTCTATGTAAATTTATGTTAAATAATGGCTAAAAATGAGCAAAGTTTGATCTCAATTCTAGAAAAAGCAAGCATGGTGATCCATATTTTCTATTGCAGATTTTGGGGAAGTAGGATTGGTTCCTCAATTGTGCTGATTTAAAACAAAATCTCATGGATATGAATATTACTGTCTATCTACCATAAGCCGATAACAATCGGTGACCCTTAACACCATGCTGTCAGATACACTGAAAATATATCCTGGTTTTTTTCTGCCCCCAGATCGAGGATCGGGGGCATATTGTTTTTGTCCTGTCTGTCTGTCTGTTTGTCTGTGCGTCTGAAACTTTAACCTTGGCTATAACTTTTGAACTATATAAGGTAGACTTTTGATACTTGGCAAGTGTATAGGTCTAGTCAAGAGGAACATATATATGCAAAAACAATTAGGTCAGGTCAAAGGTCAAGGTCACAGAGGTTAAAAAGGGGTGAATTTGGCTGTTTTCACATATTTGACTGTAGAATCCTTATTATTTATCGTATTGAGACGGGGTTTGTTTTATGTTAATAAATTGTGCAACTGGAGTATGTCGACAGATTTGAGGTAGTATTTACCGTTTTCGAGAAGCAAGAGGCCCAAAGGGGGACAAATGGAAAAAAATGAATTTTTCAATTTTTTGTCAGATCTTGATGCAGTATATTTCTGTAAGATTCCTATAGCATGTTTAAACAGATACTTTTAACACTTAAAACCATTTCAATAAACAAGAGGCTCAAAAGGGGCTTCATCTGTTTCAGAATAAAGGGGTTAAATTGGGTGTTTTGATGGTAATAAACAAATTTTGAACTATGCAAGATGGACTTTTAATACTTTGCAAGTGTACAGGTTTTGTCTAGAGGAACATAAATATGCAAAAAAATTAGGTCAAAGGTCAAGGTCATAGGGATCAAGAAGGGGTGAAATTTGGTATTTTCATATATTTTACTGTGGAATCTGGGGGCATATGTAGTGTTTCACAAACACATCTTGTTTTATTCTATAAATAGCATTTATTGATTGGAAATTCACAAGACGTATATACGTATAGATTGTATCTTGGGACATATGTAAAAAGTATTTATTGATTGGAAAATCACCAAACGCAAAAATTAAATATTGTGTAAATTGGTCTCGCACACAAGACAGACGATACAAAGCTGTTCAAGGTAAGTCTTATATTGTTAGTTAATTTTTACAGTTTGTAATTTGATTAACCCATAATCAGTTTTAAATAATATCTTCATAAGAAAACCTTTCATATCAAATCAAAGATTTAAGGCCACTTTTGAGATGTTAAATGCTGCTAGACAGTTGAAATGAAGGCTTTACCAGGAAGTTTATTAATAGTGACAGACCCTGTTTTTTTTTTTTTTTTTTAAATCGAGGAAAGTTCACTCCGTGTAAAACTTGTCAAGGATTTAAAATATTAGTAAAACTATATAAAAGCCTGTTTTTTAAGACAGAAATCGTTTTAATTGTAGTCAATTGCTTCGGGGCGATTCTAAAATCCAGACATAATGAAAAAAATAATTTACCATTGTTATTCGTGAAAAGAAAAGGGGTTTTGATTTATTAAAACATATTTCATAAAATTATATACCATAACGGGACTCAGTATAACCTTGTTACTGAATTTAGCGATCGTCAGTGCATTTATTGTATCATGACTGGACTGAAACAGTTAAAAAACAAAAAATGTGTTGCGAAACAGCTCTAAAGGCCAATAACAAAATAACGAGATACATGAGCATGTGAGCTGTTAAAAGGGATGAATTTAAAATCTAAAATATGACCTAAAGCACAAAAAACACATGGCAAAATAAAAGAATAGAAACAATAAAAAGGTCGACCGATATATTTCGACATATATGTCATCTACGAGTGGGTCGTAATGAATGAAGTAGTAGTTAAAAAATAATATATTGTTTACAGGTAAAACATCTTTGACATTGCGTGTACAGTATTTAAAAATAATGTATATGATACAGGTAAAAATCTTTGACATTATATGTACACTATTAGCAACATAATCAACATTCCAGCCACTGAAAAACATACGACATCGAGACTCATTAGTCATAGAATGATTGTTTTACGTTTAAACCCCTGGGTTTTAAAGTGCCCAGTCTGAAAATAATCGTTGTTCCAACGTACGTCTATTGTCCTGGCCTCCATGTAATTTTATTAGCACTGTTACTCTCATATCTTGTGGGCAGTGGTTAGGGAGTCTGAAATGATTGCCGACTGGGCAATCCGTATTATTACGGACAGAGCGGATGTGTTCCGCAATGCGGTCACCCAGTCGTCGGCAGGTCTCCCCTATTTATATCTTATGACACTGCCCACATATGATAGCATATACCAGATTTTGTGTATGGTAAATGTGTTGTCAGGACCTCGAATTTCGTTGGTTTCAAGAGTATGGGGACAGGTAACACATCTCGGTCTTTTACATCCTTCAGTGCCCCTGTAATTAGCCAGCACTACTTTAGATTTTAAGTTACTGCTGACTAGATGCTCGCGAAGAGATTTACCGCGACGAAAAGCCATGAGGGGCACTGATTGAAAAACATCAGCCATCAAACTGTCTTCCATAACAATGCTCTTAAAATTATTCAAGAGAATGTTGCGGATGGCTATGTTGTGGGGATGGTAATTGAGAACAAGAGGTACTCTGTCATTCTGTGACTTGCGTTTTGGACGCAGAATATGTTGTCTATTCTGTTTACAAACGGATTCCGAGGCCCTGTCAACAACAGCTTTGGGATATCCCCTTGAAGTGAAGAACGATGTCATTTTGTTGCGCTGTATTCTGAAATCATCTTCATCACTGCAGAGACGCCTAAGTCTTACAAATTGCGACTTAGGAATAGCATCCTTGCAGGTTTTAGGATGAGAAGAGTTGTAATTAAGGTAACAATGAGCATCAGTGGGTTTATAGAAGATCGAAGTTTCAATGCCATAGTCGGATACCCTGCATGAAATGTCTAAAAACGCCAATTCCGATTCACTTACAGTGAAAGTATATTTTATGGCTGGATGGTAAGACGATACAAAGCCAATGAAACTTTGGAGTTCCTGATCAGAATTACTAGAAACACCGAAAATATCATCTATGTATCTTTCGTAAAGGTCAGGAAGGGGACCGTTGAACTCTGTAAACATTTTTTCCTCCAGGTATCCGACAAACAAGCAAGCAAAACTAGGACCCATTTTTGTGCCCATTGCAACTCCACCTGTTTGACTGTAAAAATCACCATTAAAATTGAAAAGTATTGAGATTAAGGACAAGTTCCGTCAATCTCAAAATAATGTCCGTGTCAAAATAGGGATTGGGTCTCCTGTCCAAAAAATGTTTGACTGCCAAATTTGCATCAGTATTAGGTATGCTTGTATAAAGGGCAGTGATGTCCATGGTGAAAATCTTGCGCCGTACACCGTTGAATTTTTTATCGTTGAAAATGTTCAAGGCATGGTTTGTATCCTTGACAAATGTTGGGAGAGTTTCAACGATCGGCATGAAAATATCATGCAGCAAACTAGGAATGTTTTCTGTAGGACAGCTGCAAGCTGACACTATTGGTCTTCCTGGGTTATGGAGCTGGTGAATTTTAGGTAGCATATAAAAACGGGAAGTTCTAGGTTCGGAGACAATCAAACGCTTAGCCTCAGACGGAAAAAATTCTGACTCAATGGCATTGGAGATGAGATCTTTGACTAGTTTTTGATTCTGTTTTGTATTATTGTTTTCCAGTTTGTGGTAAAAACGGCCATTAGACAATTGAGATTCAGCTTCCCGAATATAACAGTTTACATCCCAAGCAACAACCGCACCACCCTTGTCTGCAGGTTTGATGACAATGTCCTCTCTCATTTTTAGTTGACGAAGGGCTGATTGTTCATCCGAAGTCAAGTTATGTTTTTCCAGAGGTTGAGTTTTCAAATTAGAGATTTTGGCTAAGCAAACAGTAAAATAACGTTTTAGGGTGGGAAACCAGGATGACGTTGGAGTGAAGGTGGAGGGCCTATGGTTGAATTTTTGGAATAATGAGGCTAGATCTTGTTTTTGACATACATCCTCCTCGGTGTCTTTATCTGCAAAGAAAGCTTTGAGAAGTAGACGACGGAAATAGTGTACATATAATGTCAAAGATTTTTACCTGTATCATATACATTATTTTTAAATACTGTACACGCAATGTCAAAGATGTTTTACCTGTAAACAATATATTACTTCATTCATTACGACCCAATATATCGGTCGACCTTTTTATTGTTTCTATTCTTTTATTTTGCCATGTGTTTTTTGTGCTTTAGGTCATATTTTAGATTATAAATTCATCCCTTTTAACAGCTCACATGCTCATGTGTCTCGTTATTTTGTTATTGAAACAGTTAAATGCTGATACTGGAGTTAGTGATCGTCAGTGCCTTTAATGTATCATGACTGGACTCAAATACTGAATTTAGCGATCGCCAGTGCCTTTAATGTATCATGACGGGACTCAAATAATGAAATATTCGAAATGAACTTAGCGGTCGTCAGTACCTTTAATGTATCATGACCGGACTCGGACAATATAACATTGTTACTGAATTTAGTGATCGTCAGTGCCTTTAGTGTATCATGACGGGACTCAAACAATGAAATATTGTTACTGAAATAAGTGATCGTCAGTGTCTTTACTGTATCATGACAGGACTCAAACAATGAAATGCCGTTTCTGAATTTAGTGATCGCCAGTGTCTTTCATGTGCCATGACTGGACTCCAGCAATGAAATGCTGTCACTAAAATTAGTGGTCGTCGGTTCCTTTAATGTACCCCACCCTGACTTTATTGAGGAAAGTCAAACACTGTTGACGTCGGATAAACGTCGATTATGGTCACAGATAACTAAATACCGAAGTTACTGTGAATTAACTTTCTGCATATGCGCATTTCGACAACTTTTGTCTCTTCAGTGCAGATAAAATCTAAACGTTAGGAAGACCAGAAACTCAAAAATATTTAAAAACTGAAAGAGAACAGCTGACGTCGGCTGGACGTCGGGGGACAACGTTGGCCCGACGTAATGTTGCTCTACCAATTTGTTCGACGTTGGCCAGACGTTTCATTTCCGACCAGCCGATTGTTACCCAACTAAAATCTGAAGTTCAAATATTTTACCTTCGTCGGCCTTGCGTTAATGCCAACAATAATCCGACGTTTAATTCCGATTTTTAGACCATCAACCGACCATTACCCAATGTCCAGATGGACAAGAAGTGTTGCAACCTAGATAATAATATTTAATGAACTCCTTTGTTTTAACCCTCCATATCGAATCTGTATAAAGATTTATTGATTGGAAAATCATCCAGCGTAAAAATAGATATCATGTTAAATAATCTCGCACACAAGACAGACGATACAATGTTGTTCAAGGTCAGTTTTATATTGTTAGTTAATTTTTACAGTTTATATCAGTTTTAAATAATATCTTCATAAGGAAACCTTTCAGATCAAATCAAAGATTAAAGGCCCCTTTTGAGATGTTAAATGCTGCTAAACAGTTGAAATGAAGGTTTTTCGTTTTCAAAGTTTTTATACATTCTATTATTCAAATGTAAAAAAAGGAATGGATGTTTTACTGGCTTTCATAAAATTAAGGCTAACTATTAATGAATGTATTCCCTTTTAAGTATTCCATCCTGACTTGATAGGAGTCAAACAATATAATGCTGTTATCAACTCTCCCAAACGAAGTTTGCGGAGACCTGTTGTTTTTGCTGTGTTTCTTATTTTTATTATTATGTCGCCTCAGACGTAGTCGGGACGACATATTGTTTTTGGTCCGTTTCTTTGTTATTATTATTGTTTCTTTCTTCCACCTATTTTTGTCCACGCAGAAAATTAGAAAAAATCCAAGAAGGAGCTCTGCGCTTTATATATAATGATTCTAATAGTTCGTATGAAGATTTGCTTATAAGGTCAAAAATGCCATCTCTAAAAGTTAGACGACTACGTTCCTTAGTTATTCATGTGTATAAAACAATCAATAAGCTTAATCCTATATATCTGCATGATATGATTACTATTAAAAATAATTCTTATTGTTTTAGGTATACGAATTTTGGTTGAATTAACAAGGGTAAACACAACCAGGTATGGTTTGCATTCGCTTAGCTATGGGGCAGCCAAACTATGGAACCAACTTCCAAATGAATTGAGATGGGTTTAAATCAGTTCAAAAGTATAATTAATAAGTGGGAGGGGGAGCTTGTTCTTGTAATTTCTGTAAATAATTTGATTTAAATAGTATGGCTAACCATTTTTACTAGGTTTATGTTTCTCTCTGGCTTTTGCTTTTCTGCTGCTAGTGTAGTGCTTTGTATTTTAGTAAAGTGCTTAAGTTTTAATCTATGTGCTTTTTTTATATGCATGTCTGCTTGTGTAATGTTGCTTATGTGATATGTAACTGTGCATGCATGTGTAGCTCTCAGTATAATATATGTGCCTTTTTAATTCATATGATGCTTATGTGTGAACATTTTGTGTTTGTGATCTGTATCTTTTATGTTCAGTCTGCATATGTAGTGCTTAAGTTTTAGTTTCTTGCTTTATTATCTGCATGATATTTTTACTGTATAGCTTGTGTGTGTTTGCATGTGTTATGTCTGCATGTTTGAGATGATGTATGTATGCTGTTATTGTTGTATATGTCGATTTAAAAAAGCTATACAGAGCTTATGTTTATTGTTTTAGCTACCGACTTTAAATAAAGTTTACTTGACTTGACTTGACTTGACGCAGGTTCTCTTGACAGAGATGCCTTGACAGAATTTATTTATATTTGGTACAAAGTTGAATCACCCTATGAAGTTGTGCCTCCACCAAAAAAAAATTCAAAATGACTGCTCTTTCCAAGAATGCGTCAAGTTACGTTAACATTTGAAATTTTTCTGATTTTAATGAAAATCATAAAATCTCAAATACTCCTTGGCAAAACCATTAGTTGATGCTCATGCACTAAAAAAAAATTTAAAATGGCCGCCATTTACAACATGGCCGCCACGTTACGTCAAAATTTCAACTTTGTCCGATTCCAACGAAATTTGAGTTTTAGATAGATTCTTACACTACGAACAAGATGGAATCAACGAATTGGCTGTCAGGGGCGACATCAGCTATTGCTTGCAATTGCAAATCTAGTATTGTTATTGCTTTTCTCTTTTATTTTCTTCCAATGATTTTTGTCCGGCTATTTTCTCAAAGATGCCTGGACAGAATTCATTCATACTTGGCACAAAGCTGAACAACCAAGAGAAGATGTGCCTGCACTAACAAAAGTTTTCAAAATGGCTGCAATTTTCAAAATGGCCGTCATTTTACGTCAAAATATTGGGGATTTAATAAATCGGGAACTGAACGGCAGAATTGGTTCATATTTTTTAGTAATGTTTAATAAGATGAGAGAAAGGAATTCATGCAAAAAAATTTTTGCGAAATTTCCGCAATATTCAAGATGGCCACAAAAATACGTCGAAATTTCAACATTGTCCGTCTTCAACGAAAATTGATTTCTAGGTAGATTTTGACACTACAAATGAGATGGAATCATCGACTTGGCAGTCTGGGGCGACATCAGCTATTGCTTGCAATTGCAAATCTAGGTATTAAGTCACCAAACGAAGTTTGGTGACTTATTGTTTTTACTCCGTTTCTTTTTAAGTCGCCCAAACAAAGTTTGGCGACTTCTTGTGTTTGCACCGTTTCTTATTAAGTCTCCCAAACGAAGTTGGGAGACTTATTGTTATTGTTGTGTTTCTTATTAAGTCTCCCAAACGGAGTTTGGGGAGACTTATTGTTTTACTACCGTTTCTTATTATTATTAAGTTTCCCAAACGAAGTTTGGGGAGACTTATTGTTTTTACTCAATTCTTATTAAGTCGCCCAAACAAAGTGTGGCGACTTATTGTGTTTGCACCGTTTCTTATTATTATTATTAAGTCGCCCAAACAAAGTTTGGCGACTTATTGTTTTTGCACCGTTTCTTATTATTATTATTATTATTATT